>PVIY010046068.1:0-18687 GCA_004026745.1 Myrmecophaga tridactyla | reverse complement strand
TATAGCTTTCACAATGTGACTGTGTGATTGTGAAAACCTTGTGTCTGATGCTCCTTTTATCTACCTTGTCAACAGATGAGAGGAACATATGGAATAAAAATAAATAATAGGGGGAACAAATGTTAAAATAGATTTAGTTTGAAATGCTAGTGATCAATGAAAGGGATCAGTAAGGGGTATGGCCTGTAAAATTTTTTTTGTTGTTGTTGTTTTTTTCTGTTGTCTTTTTATTTCTTTTTCTGGATTGATGCTAATGTTCTTGGAAATGATCATGATGATGAATATGCAACTATGTGATGATATTGTGAAGTGCTGAGTGTATGTGTTGGGAATGTTTGTGTTTCTTGTAATTTTTTTAATTAATAAAAAATTTAAAAAAAATGGTGAAGGGATATCACAGGAAGACAGCTGTGTGGCAGGCACAAAGAACAGCCAGATCAGATTAGAGCACACTGGAAAGCTCAGAGAAAGACTTCTTCAAGAAGGTGAAAATGATAGGAAATGATGAGTTTGAAAGTGTTGAGAGGAAATTTAGATAAATGTGGAGACTTTGGGGTTGAATTAATTATAAGTATTGAGAAAATCAAGTAATCAAAACAAGACATATGTCAACCTCAGGGAGAAGAAAAAGTTGGCAAGAAAGAATAAATAATCATAGTATAGTATTCTACATGGCTCTGTGAATAGTATTTCATAGGTATAATAACGAAAACTTGGAATTTTGATCCAACAAGAGGGGATGGAGTGACGGGAAGTGTGCAAGTGGTAGGGGACAGTGGTAAAAGAGAGTTCAGTCCTCATCTTCCATGCGGGGAACTCACTAATGTCTACAATGGAAATACCAAGAAATAACAATATAAGTATGTTATTTAGAGATAGAAAGATAAATCTGAAAGATTTGAAAGTTGTTGCCTCTAAGGAAGGAAATAGGGAACAGAGGAGACTGAGCTTTGTAACAAGCTGTGCAGAATTATTTTTAAACTATGTGCAAGAATAACTGTAATAAAAATAAAAGCTAATTTGAAACAAGAATGAATACATAAATAAAGGAAGTAAGAAAGTCATCCAGCCTCACTAAAAAAAAAAATCCTTTGATAATGAAGTAAAAGGGAACAGAACTCATTAACCACTTCAAAGCCAATAACCCAAGTGGGAAAGGGACCAGAAATGAAACAAAGGAATAAAGACCACTGTTTGAACATATTGGATTTGTGAGAGGGAAAGAACACCAGCCAATCACCAAGGTCTGTCTGTCAATGTTACCTTCTGAATGCTTCTTGATTTTATTCAGTTTTCTCCAACTCCATTCCTGCTGCTTCAAGGCAACCAGCATACCTCCTAGGTTATTGCAATAGACTCTCTGCCTCTATTTTCATTCCCTTCCAATTTATCCTCCACACAGCAGCCAGATTGCCCTTTCTAGTCTAGAAGACTCATCAAATCACCTTCCAGATAAAAACCTCCTTCAATGGCTCTGCATTGCTTTTAGCTTAAGACCAAGTTATTTGACAGGACTATACTTTTTTTTTTTTTTAACACGGGCAAGCACCGGTAAGCGGACCTGGGTCTCCGGCATGGCAGGTGAGAATTCTTTCACTGATCCACTGTCCCACCTCCCTGACCATACATTTTTAAATGGCTTCTCCAGCCTTGTTTTTCCTCATTACTCAGCTATATAAAACCAATGTGGTTCCCTCTACTTTATCTTTCTGGCTCTCCATTGAACCTTCACACTGCCTGCCCCTTTTCACCTGCCTAATTGCTATAAATCCTTTAGGCTGTAGCTCTGTAAAACATTCCTTACCCTTCTAAACTAGGTTTCTTCCCCCTGCCATGAGCTCCTGCAGCACCTAGTGCCACCCCATTTAGCACACTTTAATCCTGTTGCTAGAATTCTGCCACCAGACTGCAAGCTTTGTTAAAGCTGAGACCATGTCTGTCTTAATCCCTTACTAGTCATGACTTGTCTGGTTACAACTGAGTAGCTCTCCAACTCAAGCCAGTTTAAATACAAAGGGAATTTATTGGCTCCTGCTAACTCGTGATTGGAGTAGGTCTCGGTCATGGCTGGAGTCACCAGCTCTTTTCCTCTCCCCCTTCCCAGCTCTAGTTTTGTCTGTGAGTTGATTTTATTCTCTCCTACTACAAATAGGCTTTATCCACCTGGCAAGGACCATCAGCTCTCCTCCTCCCAACTTTGGAATTCAAAATAACTCTTCCCTACTGTCTCCAGCAGAAGAGTCCTGGGAAAGACTGATTCAGGCATATGTCAATCCATGAACAAAGGAACAGCCTCCTCTAGCCAGGCCTTAGTTATTGGGAACTCTGATTGGCCAGGTCTGGGTCTGTTAGTAGAAGATGGAAGGGTTTATAATGTTCTCGCAATAACAATATCTGCCACACTCACCTTATGTACCCAGTGTCCAATAAGTGTCTGAAACAAATTAAATGGTCAGTGAATATTTGTTGAAAAGACCCACTGTGTCCCGAAAATTTAGTAAAATCATTGATTGCTATAGCCAATTATAAGTTAGAAGAAAATGATAATAAATAGCAAATACATATGTTTTGGCTTGCCAAAACTGACAAAATACAAACCAGAAATGGTTTGGCTTTTACAAGGGGAATCTATTTATTTATAAGTTTACAATTCCAAGGCCATGAAAATGTCAAATCAAGGCATCGACAACATGATCCCTTCTTCCTGAAGAAACCTTGCTGCTGGTCATCCAGAACTCCTCTGTCACATGGCATGCTGGTTTGAATCTGTTGTGTACCCTGGAAAAGCCATGTCCTTTAATCCTCATTCAATATTGCTGAGTGGAAGCTTTTTGGTATCCATGGATAAATGTGACCCACCCAGTTGTAGGTGGTAACTTCTGATTAGATGGTTTCCATGGAGATGTGTCTCCACCCATTCAAGGTAGGGTTGCTTAATGAAGCCCTTAAAGAGGGGACCATTTTGTAAAAAGCTTTAGAGCCACAAGAACCAACAGAGCCCAGGCAAACAGAGTTGTTTGGAGATGAAGAAGGAATACACCCCGGGGAGAGCTTCATGAAACAAGAAGCCTGGAGAGAAAGCTAGCAGACCGTTGCCATGTACACCATGTGCCTTTGAACTGAGAGAGAAACCCTAAACTTCTTCGGCTTTCTTGAGTGACAGTAACCACTTGTCAGGGCCTTAATTTGGACATTTTCATACCCTTGCCTTAATTTGGACATTTTCACAGCCTTAGAACTGTAAACTTGCAACTTAATCAATTATCCTTTTTAAAAGCCCTTCCGTTCCTGGTATATTGCATTCTGGCAGCTTTTGCAAACTAAAACACATGGGAAGGCACCTGGTGGTGTCTCCTGGTCCTTCTCTTCTGGTTTGCTGCTTTCAGCTTCTGGCTGCTCTGTCTGTGGCTTTCTTTCTGAGCTTCTGTGTGTTTCTTTTAGCTTCTGTCTCTCTTAGCTTCTCTTTGGGCTTTTTACTCTGTGTCCTCTCTCTGTATTTTATCCTTTTATAAAGGACCCCAGCAAGAAAATTAAGACCCACCCTGAAACATGCCTTAACTGAAATAACCTAATCAAAAGGTCCCCTCCACAACAGGTCTGTACCTACAAGAATAGATTAAGAGAACATGATCTTTTCTGGAGTAATACAGCTTCAACCACCACAACATATAATTCTTTTATATGCCAGGCACACTTCTAAGTGCTTTATGAATATTAACTCTAATCCTCACAAGAATTCTATGAGGTAGATACTATTATAAATGTTGTAGAAAATGGGATTATATCTGAATCAATTAATCTGGAGCAATCAGCGCTTGCAACAGACATTACTTGGTAATTTAGAGTTGTAGAAGTGGGGACAGGGACAGGGGCAGATAACTATTCCAAGACTGGGTCTCACCAAAAAACAAAAATTTTCTCATCCAGAAGGCACTGTAGGGCTCTTCAGAGGTTAGACTCTCCTGAAGGATTCTAAGTGGCAATAACTGCTAAAACTGTGGGTTTGTCTTGCCTGGGGCTTGTCTCATGGAGATCTTATCTCTGTCACACAGACAGGGTCTCCCTGAAAGAAAATGGTCTTATTGCACCCCTTATTCTTACCTGTCTTGACAAATATTTTCTCTCTGTTACAAAAGAGCTAAAATGGGGATCTTCTCTACCCTTCTGACCAAGGTCATAGGAAAGTGATAGACAGACAAACAAGCGGAGGTAGAGTGACATAGACAGTGAATGGCGATGAAACAGTTACATTCCATTTATCATTAGTGCCAATAGAGAGCACTTTAAATTACTCATTCATTCATTCATTCATTCAATAAATATTTATTCAGATCCCACTAGGTGCAGGAACTGTAATTAAATCCTAGTGAACAAAGAAGCCAAGATTGTCCCTATCTTGATAAGCCCAACCTGGTGGAGTCTGACTACTTCAAAACACGGCCCTCTCAGAAATGGGTGCGAAGAGAAGAGCACAGGATAGGATGTCAAAATGGACAGGGTTTCAAAATGATTTTTAAAAACTATAATATAAAAAATTTTAAAAACCAAGATGGACAAGGTATCCTGCTGGGTAACTCCACTTAATTTTGCTCTTGGCAGCACATTGCCCTGCATCATGTGGGCCTTTTCCAAGGTGCAACTTGAGCTACACTCAAATGGCAGTGATAGAGTTTAACACAGAATAGAGACTAAATAAGCTGTGGCCCAGGGCAGCCAATAAAGCCTACCTCAAAAGCCCTTAGTTCTGTGAACATTGGGTAGAATTTCTGTTCATGTTAAGGGAAAATGAAATGGTTCCTAAAGCAAAAAAGAAAGATGCAGAAAAACAGGGGCCAAAACCCAATCATAAGTGGGAAAACATAATAATTTCAATAAATGCCTAAGCTTTGAACTAAATCTTTCATTGGCTTCTAATACCTCTGCTCTTGGCTTACACAAGAATAGAATGTTAATTTATGCTTCTGTGAATTCCTTGAGGAGTTCATTCTTGAACTATAATTAGTTTGCTTATTTACTTGTTTTATGTGTTTGTTTAGAAACACCTTATTCCAAAAAAAGATTTAAGGTGACATGCTACTATAAATTTTTCAGACAGATAGAACAATCTGTATGTTTTCTTTACCGCTCATAAAAATGGATTTCTACTGATTGGAGAAATAGTATCCAAGTAGGAAAGGAGTACAGAATTCTGTTATGCTAAAATAATATTGAGAAACTCTCTATATCCAAAGAATGGCATCAAAAGAATGTATTTTGAGGCCAATATTTTGCATAGCAAAGATTACTCCCACTATGTAAATATTCAGAGGAAGTTAGTTGCTTTTTATTTTAAGTTACAGAGATGAAGGTGATACTATCAGATATAATGACTGGTCAAGCTTTGTGACAGGAATAATTTATTGCAAAAGCTTAAAATATGGTCATAAAATAACCCACTAATAATGAATGCCAGACCAGCAATGAAGTCTATAGATACTGCTATGATCATATTATTTCTCACTAGAAAAGAAAAATTGGCTCTTTTTCTAGCCTGCTAACTTAAGCATATTGATGGCTTTTTAGCAAAACTTTATTATTGTGAATCTCTTCCATCTGAAAAGCTTATTTCTGACATTTGCCACCTTGACTCTTTAGGGAGATAATTATACCAATGGATTCTTAATCTTGTTTATTGGAAATGAAAGTGTGGGGGGGGGATTAAGCTATTTTTTCTTAGTCACTGCTGGGGGACAGGCTAAGAAGCATATCTTTGGATGGCAATATCCCTTTGCTGCCACTTTAAATTTCCACCTTCAATAACATTTGAGAAGGCCTAGGAATTGTTTAAGTGCAAAAAGGAAGAAAAATGACTTGGGTTTTGACATTCCTCAACCTAAATCAGATCTTTCTGGATTCAATTTCAATTTCCAACATTTTGCTCTTGATCAAAAATAATGCTGCAGATATTTCTACTAACCATGAGTATGAGTGAAAGCTAATGAATAACAGCAGTTCTCCACCAACTTGTACAGATGGGAATGGACCTGAAGGCCATTCATCCATTCTATGAATATTTATAAAGCAACAACAGTATGTTTACTGCTGTTCTAATTGCCAGGATAACAAAGTCCCAGCTTTTTTTCTTTATATAATTTTTCTTTTTTTCTTTTTTTTATTTTTTACATGGGCAGGCACCAGGAATCGAACCCGTGTCCTCTGGCATGGCAGGCAAGCATTCTTGCCTGCTGAGCCACCGTGGCCTGCCCAGTCCCAGCTTTTAAGAAGACTTCAGCCAGTGAAAAATAATATATACACATATGCAAAATGAAATAGCAGTATAGGACCATAATTCATTAACTGATAAATGAATTGGGCAGGCATTAATTAGCTATTAAATTTCTGAAAAAGAAGGTATCCCTCTACAATGAAGACTCTTTATGCAGCAGAGGCACACTGCCTGCATTCAAATCCTGGCTTTGCCACCTACCAGTCCTATGACCCTTACGAAGTTACTTTACCTTTCTTGGTGTCAGATCCCTTATTGGTAAGGAACCAAGATAAGGGTGGAGGGATAACATAGAAGCACAACTTGACACTTTGTCCTGCTTTCAATATTACTAAGAGCTTTACAGTCCACTGTCAGGGAAAACA
This sequence comes from Myrmecophaga tridactyla, assembly GCA_004026745.1. Classification (NCBI taxonomy): domain Eukaryota; kingdom Metazoa; phylum Chordata; class Mammalia; order Pilosa; family Myrmecophagidae; genus Myrmecophaga; species Myrmecophaga tridactyla. The sequence continues at coordinate 12,057 of PVIY010046068.1, read as the reverse complement.
ATAAAAACACCACTTTGAATCTGAGATAAAAATAAGAGTCACCCCAGGGGTGTGGACCTTCCTGGCAACGTGGGACAGAAATCCTGGAATGAGCTGAGACTCAGCATCAAGGGATTCAGAAAACTCCCAGAAATAGCTGAGACTCAGCATCAGGGGATTGAGAAAAACTTCTCGACCAAAAGGGGGAAGAGTGAAATGAGACAAAATAAATTATCAATGGCTGAGAGATTGCAGAGTCAACAGGTTATCCTGGAGGTTATTCTTACACATTAAATAGATATCACCTTGTTATCCAAGATGTAGTGGAGAGGCTGGAGGGAACTGCCTGAAATGTGGAGCTGTGTTCCAGTAGCCATGTTTCTTGAAGATGATCGTATAATGATATAGCTTTCACAATGTGACTGTGTGATTGTGAAAATCTTGTGTCTGATGCTTCTATCTACCTTATCAACAGACGAGTAAAACATATGGAATAAAGATGAATAATAGGGGGAACAAATGTTAAAATAAATTTAGAGTAAAATGCTGGTGATTGGTGAGGGGGAGGGGTGGGGGGTATGGTATGTATGAATTTTTTTGTTTTCTTCTTATTTCTTTTTCTGAATAGATGCAAATGTTCCAAGAAATGATCATGATGATGAATATGCAACTGTGTGAAGATATTGTGAATTATTGATTATATATGTAGAACGGAATGATCAAAAGTTATGAATGTGTTTGGTGTTTTTTCAGTATTTAAAAAAAAATTTTTTAATCAGTTTAAAAAAATGGGGGAGGTCACTCTGTTCCTGATCTTTGAAGTCATAACGCCTTGAATATTTCCCACAAACTTCCTAAAACACAAAGTTCTCTCTCATTTTTGCTATGCTTATATCTGAAATATGTCATGACTTTTGTGAATATGACAATCATGTGAGAGAGTTGTTGCTTTTCCACCATGAGCAGATATGTAAACTTTGTAACCTTGGTGATACTGTAGGTTTTAGCCCTTTAAATCTTTGTGTTTGTATTTGGTAAGCCAGATCTTGTGAAGTCTGACTCTCCTACACTATTTGCCAGTAAATTTTTCTTTCCTTTTTTAGATGCTTCTGTCTCTAAGTCTTCCTTTGACAGCAATAATAGTACCTAACACAGAAAGTTACTGAAAGGATTAAATGAGTTGATATTTATAAAACACTTAGCACAGAGCTAGGCTTTTGTTAAATAATAAAGTGACATTGTATGAGAAAGCTTCCCAGAGAAGAGCATACTTTTTCTGGTCCTAAAAAGAAATAAGGCCCAGATGGAATGAGGGAACATTATCAAGATGAAAACACAATGGAACAAGGGATTCACTTTGAGTGTGTGAGAGAGATAAGACTGATGGGCACATCCAATTTTGAAGCACCAATTGAAGGGCATGGTCTTGTTTGTGAACAGAATAGGAGGTCACTGAAATGTTTGTAGAGAGGAATGACTTGACCACAATTGTGCTGAAAGAAGTCATTACGTCCTTTCTTCCAAAAATGCCTTTGGAAACCAGAGCCCCCATTAGTCCTTACTCAAAAGAAGCTTAACTTTCTACTTTGCAAGCTCCTTTGCTGTAAATGAAACACACCATTACTTCCTGCCCACTCCCTCCAACCCTCAGAATGTCACTTGCTCTTGTTTCCTGGCAATTGTGGCTTAGAGGCTTAGATGTAAAAGTTATTTTACATGCCCAATTAGAGTAGCCACAATTGCTTCTTTGGTGTATTTTAATAGCTTTTCTTTTTCTTTTTTTTCCTCATCTTATCTGAGGTCAAACCACTTCAGCTCATGATAACAATTTCTGCTAATGTGCTGTGTGCTGTACAACATTCACACGGTACTGGTTCCCAGATTCCAATTTCGCTGACGATAACTCTAGCCAAGAAACGGAATTAATTTATGGACCAGTCTAGAAAATATTACTAATACTCTATAAACTACTAGTCGAAGCTTAATTCCTTTTTGCTTCTGCACTTTGTTTTCCAGTCTCTGAAATTCTATGCCTCCTTCCTAATTAAAAAACAAAACAAAACAATGCATTATATTATGTGCAGGAATCAAGAACTTTTACAATCTTCTGCCAGCTAAAATCTTTGCCTGCCAAAATCTTTGACACTATCTGAATCTTCTCATCTTTGGTATGTTTCCATTGTTGCAAAGGAGACCATAACCTTTGTGGATGTGCTTTAGGGAATGTAACTATAAACCTGTAGTGGTTCCTATTTACTTGATAGCTAGATTAAATCATTCAGATGGCATGGTATTGGGAAAAGAGAACTGGATTCTTGTCTTGACCCTGATGCTAGCTCACTGCATGGTTTCAAGCAAGATACTTATATATATATTTTTTTAAACTTTTTATTAATTAAAAAACTTAACAAAAGAACATTAATATATCATTCCATTCTATTTATATACAATCAGTAATTCTTAATATTATCATATAGTTGCATATTCATCATTTTTTAGAACATTTGCATCGATTTAGAGAAAGAAATAAAAAGACATCAGAAAAAGAAATAAAACAATAATAGAGAAAAAAAGATTATACATACCATAACCCTTACCCCTTGCTTTCATTTAAGATACTTATATTTATTAAGCCCAATTTACTTTGAGCAAAACAAGAGGTTGGACTAGCTTAGACAATGACTAAGGTCTTTTAAAACTCCATACTCTATAATCTCATGTGCATCTAACAGATGCCCTAAGACAAATCATCGTACTCTATAGTCTACACTTACTGTGATAAAAAGCTTCTGACCCAGCTCCTAATGTGCCCCATCTGTTGGTATCATACCCTCGAGTAACCCCTTTCCCTTACATATGAGCTGGACCCAGTGTGCTGCTTCTCACCAACAGACTGCAACAAAGGTAATGGGATGTTACTTCCATGATTAGGTTACAAAAGATCGTGACTTTTGTCCGGCTGGTAGAACGTCTCTCTTGCTGGCTTTGATGAAACAACCTCTCTGACCATGTAGGAAAGGCCCATGTGGCAAAGAACTGAGGAAGGCCTCAGGCCAACAGCCAGTGAGGAACCAAGGCAATCAGCCAAACAAAACTTGAGGAACTGAACCCTGCCAACAACCATGTGAGTGAGCTTAAAAGAGTGTCCTTCCTTGGGTGTGTCCTGCAACGAGACCCTTGGTTGTAGCCCTGGGAGAAATCCTCAAGCAGAAGACCCAGCCAAGCTGTCTCCTGATTCTTGACCTAAAGAAATTGTGAGAAAATAAATGTGTGCTGTCAAAATCTCTCAAACTGTGGGGTAATTTGTTAATTTGTTACACAACCAATTTTAATTTAAACCTGTTAATTTGTTTAATTAAATTTGTTAATTTGTTACATAACTAATATACTGACTATGCTATGACTAAAAGCTAACAATGTCCCAAAAACACAGAAGCTAGAAGATGGAACCAAACATATAGATTTCCTGTAGTAATGTGAAGTAAATGAAATATGAAATGGAGCTGCCTAAGCAGACTACTAGAAATAATTTGAACTCTTGCCTTAGAAGCAAAGTTGGGAAACCTTGCCAATAAATCCTAACAGCTAACAATGTTCAGCTTAAACTGCATACCGGGCAGGTTCTGAGCACTTTATATTTACTGTCTCATGTAATGTTCACAATAATTCTATGAGGTAGTTCTCTTTATTACTCCTATTGTTGTAGATAAGGAAACTGAGGCACAGAAAAATTAAGTTTTTACCTCAGATCAAATAGCGAGTAAGTAGTTGAATGAAGATCTGAACCCTAGCAGCCATACTTCAGAACTGTGCATTGATATACTTCATTACACCATCTCCAATATAAACTCAAACTGCAAAACTACGCATTTAATTGTTCAAAGTCTCTAAGTGTCAAAGAGTTGCTCTCCCTCAAGTTTTACCTACCAGTTATTTATATGCCATTCTTTCCAAAGAGGATATAATACGACTCCATAATTCTACAACATACCATAATGAAAGAAAATAAAACCAAGTGAGGAAATAAAAATGGAGAGAATATAGGGTAGAAAAATAAAATGAAGCTAGGGACAAAATAGAAGCTATGAAGGCTTATTCACTGGATAGAAAGAGGTGAGCCCTAAATCTGACTCTGAACCTTAAAGATTCCAGGGCAAAGAAAATCATGTATGATCAGTTACATGATCATATATATGCTTCCAGACTATTAAAGCAATTAGTTTTGCAGGAAAACAACAATTATCCCCGGTTGAAATCAGGAGAAAATTTTTTCCTGTAGGAAAATTTTGTGAGAACAAAGGAAACACCACAAAATATAATCATCAACAGCTTCCTACTGGTGGCTCAACACATGGAGAGATTTTAGAGTAACTAGGAAAATAGATGAAGTGCTTAGCCTCCTTTTTTCTATAAATTTATATTTCTCAACATTTAAAAAATTCCTTCTACTCCCTGATATCTGTTCTTTGGTGGTTAGAGCATTGGTGAAATAGCTATGAAAGTTTAAACTGAAAACGAAGACAGTGCAAAATCATTTTTACATTACCATGTAATTGTAGTTACATAATGAGGAGAAGGAGAAAAAAAGGAGACCGTAGTTCCCTAAATAAACTGCTTCCTTGTTTTAAAAATTTTTTATCTCTGCTTCCTTCATTTTTTTTTTTTTTAATTTGCATATGGGCAGGAGGCACCAGGGATCGAACTCCAGACCTCCAGCACGGCAGGTCGGAGCTCTGCCTGTGAGCCACGGCAGCCGCCCTGCTTCCTTCATTTTTAATGTAATTTTATTAAGATATATTTACACACCATGGATTCCGTCCCAATCAATGGTCCCGAGTATCAACACCTGGTTGTGCATTTATCACCATCGTCGTTTTTAGAACATTTACATTACTCCAGGAAAAGAAATGAAAAGAAAAAACCCCAAACATCCCAAACCCCTTACCCTCCCTTTTGTTGGCCACTAGTATTGTATTCTACCCAATTTTAAGACTTAAAATAGAGGCGGGTTAACTAAGACAGATAAATATATGTAACAGTGGAACAGAACAACACATCCAGAAATAGATCTATACACACTCGTGCAAATGACTGTTTCCTTTTTTCTTTTTTTTTTTGGCAATATAGTTATACGATCCTTATTAAAGATCAGGGCTACTTGGATTACAGTCCAACAACTTCAGGTATTTCCTTCCAGCTATTCTAAAATGCTTCCTTCATTTTGACAAATAATTCCTTCCATGAATGTATGCTCTGTATCCTTCTATCCCACTAGGAAATTTTAAATGTGCTATTAGGACACAATAGATTCCAATATTCTTATCTTTTTGCAGTTGTGATGTGATTCTTTTTTTAATTCCTCACCATGAAATCTAAATCCTACAACACTATCCTCAACAGCCCATCTCGGAAGTGTCCTTCCCTGTGCAGCTATTTGAAGTCTCTGACTGGCCTATTTGAATACTCATTATTTCCTGGATCCCAGTGACCTTATAAATGAAACCATTATATGATTATGGAAGAACTATTATGAATAATATCAAGAAACCAATGGATATAAAACAAAGATGTGAGTAATTGTTTTGGTCTGTGATCATTAAATGTTCAGTATCCATAAAAGGCCAAGCATGTAAAGTGGAGCAGGATGAGACAAAACACCACACAACTTCTTCCCAGAATGTCCTTTGGGAGATGGCTAGCCTACGGTTAGCCATCTAATCTCCACATGATTGTTAAAATAGACAAGTGATTTTCATGAGTAAGGACTGTCCCCACCCATGAAGGGAACATCTCTTTTTGGAAGCTGGGAAAGGGAGCTAATGAAGTTGAAATCATGTTATAATGCTATATTATATTGGAAAAAAGAAAAAAAATACATTTTTGGTGTAAAAACTTCTGAAAATTATGCACAACAAAATCTTATTGGCTGCCAAGAATACAGAGCAGTGATTTTCAAAATTATAAAAGACTAGGGGAAATGGGGGCATACCTCTCTAGCGACAGTGGCTCAGTGGCAGAATTCTCACCTGCCTTGGCGGAGACCCAGGTTTGGTTCCCGGTGCCTGCCCATGTTAAAAAAAAAAATCTCAGGAGGACAGGACCTGATGTTTTTATCATTATCAAAAGAAGATATAGACCATGTCATGAATTCAGCTTCCTTTCCCAAGTGTTTATGATTCCATTTATAGGAAACTCTAGGACAAAAAAATCTAATCTATAGTGACAGAATGTATATTGTCTGAGGTAAGGTGTTTGGGAGTGGGGACTGATTGCAAAGGGGCAGAAGGGAACCTTTAGGGGATATAAAAATGTTCATGTTTTGATTGGGTGGTGGGTGCATGAGTATATAACATTCGACATAATTCATCCAACTGTAAAATTAAAATGTGTGCCTTCTACTGCATGCAAATTGTACCTCTATATAGTTGATTAAAAACAGAAACTTAAAGTTATCAAAATAGGAAATGTTTAGAGGTATATATTTTACTACAATAAAAAAAAAATCATGTCCAAAAACAGAACTGTTGATCCCCCTCACTCTAAACCTGATCCTCCAGTCATCACTATCAGGAAATGTCAACTCCATTCTTCCAGTAGCTCACTTCACGGAGTCATCTTTGTTCTTTATATTTTCTGTATTACCATCTACATTTGAAGAATATCCAGAATCTGATTTCTTCTTACAACCTTTCCCTTTACCACCCCAGTCCGAGGGACCATCATCTCTCATCTGATGCAGGAATCTCAACTGTTCTCCCTGCTTCCACCCTAGCTCCTTTACTATTCTCCGCATTACAGCAAGAGCGATCCATTTACAATGTATGACATCACATCACTGCTCAAAACTCCCTACAAGCTGTGTTCTAGTAGCCATGTTTCTTTAAGATGATCATATAATTATATAACCTTTGCAAGTACCTCTGTGATTGTAAAAGCCTTGTTCCGATGCTCCTTTTATCTACAGTAGGGACACATAAGTAAAAACTATGGATTAAAAATAAATAAATAACGGGGAACAAATGTTAAAATAAATTGAGTAGAGGGAAATATTCGTGGTCAATGAGAGGAAGGGGTAAGGGGTAAGGTATGTATGAGTTTTTTCTTTTTATTTCTTTTTCTGGAGTGATGTAAATGTTCTGAGAAATGACCATGGTGATGAATATACAGCTATGTCATGATATTATCAGCCATTGATTCCACACCAAGTATGGAATGTTCATACATTAAGAATGTTCGTGTTGTATGTTGATTTTATTAATAAAAATTTTTAAAATATTTATAAATCATTACCAAAAATCATCACACACACACAAAAAAGAAATGTTGTGCCCTTGAATGTTTTGCTCATTTCTTGATAGTAGAATCCTAAATTGTTCTGAACTTACTATCCAGTGCCTGGGAGCCAAGGTTCCACAACTTTTAATTTAAACTTCATTAAACCTATTATTTTTCTTTTTTTTTTCAGAAAAAAAACTCCCTATAGTTTACCTTCTTATTCAGAATAAATGAAAAAATTAAATTTTCATGACCTATAAGACTGTGTGATCTACAAGACTCTATGAGATCTGCCTTAACCTTCTCCCCCACATTCACACATCTTCACTGTTTCTCACACACACAAACACACAATACATATACACACATCCCCTATGAACTTCTCTCCTTCAATAATCCTACTCACTCACTAGGATCCAGCCACATTGTCCTCTAAGATGTTCTTTGAACACATCAAGCACACTGCTGCCTCAGTGCCTGTAAGTTGTTGTTTATCTTTCAATAATCTTCCCCCAGATATCCCCAAGGCCTCATCAGAGAGGCCATGCCTGACTGCCCTACATTAATAGCTCTTCTTGTCACTCCCTATCCCCCAATCCTACTTAATTTTTTCATAGCCCTTATCACCATCTTATGTATTATACATGTGTTTATATCTCCCCTAACTAGAATGTATTTTGTATGTTCTGTTCACAGCTGTATCCCAAGAAACAAGAACAGTACCTACCACATCTAAGGTGTCCAATACAATTTTTTTGGCTCTTTGATTGGCTTTATTATTATTTTTTTATTTTATTTTATTAAATACAAAAAAACACGTAACAAATGCAAACATTCCTCTTTTGATCATTCCGTTCCACATATATAATCAGTAATTCACAATATGATCACATAGTTGCATATTCATCATCATGATCATTTCTTGGAACATTTGCATCTATTCAGAAAAAGAAATAAAAAGAAAACAGAGAAAAAAAATTTATACGTACCATACCCCTTACCCCTCCCTTTCGTTGATCATCAGCATTTCAAACTAAATTTATTTTAACATTTTCCCCCCTATTATTTATTTTTATTCCATATGTCCTCCTCATCTGTTGACAAGGTAGATAAAAGGAGCATCACATACGAGATTTTCACAATCACACAGTCACACTGTGAAAGCTATATCATTATTCAATCATCCTCAAAAAACATGGCTACTGGAACACACCTCTACATTCTCAGGCAGTTCCCTCCAGCCTCTCCATTACATCTTGAATAATAAGGTGATATCTACTTAATGCATAAGAATAACCTCCAGGATAACCTTTCAACTCTGTATGGAATCTCTCAGCCATTGACACTTTGTCTCATTTCACTCTTCCCCCTTTTGGTTGAGAAGGTTTTCTCAATCCGTTGATGCTGAGTCTCAGCTCATTCTAGGGTTTTGCTCAATCCCTTGATGCTGAGTCTTAGCTCATTCTAGGATTTCTGTCCCATATTGCCAGGAAGGTCCACACCCCTCAGAGTCATGTCCCATGTAGACAGGGGGAGGGTGGTGAGTTTGCTTGTTGTGTTGGCTGGGGAGAGAGGCCACATCTGAGCAACAAAAGAGGTTCTCTTGGGGGTGATTCTTAGGCCTAATTTTAAGTAGGCTTGACCTGTCCTTTGTGGGGTTAAGTTTCATATGAACAAACCCCAAGACTGGGGGCTCAGCTTATAGCTTTGGTTGTCCACACTGCTTGTGCGAATATCAAGAATTCATCTTGCACCTTAAGGACATTATGCTGAGTGTGATTAGCCAGAAATAAAAGGACAAATACTGTATGGTCTCAGTGATATGAACTGACATTAGTGAATAAACTTGGAATATTTCCTTGGTAACAGAGACCATCAGGAGATAGAAATAGGGTAAGATATTGGGTAATTGGAGCTAAAGGGATACAAATTGTGCAACAGGACTGAATATAAAAACTCAGAAATGGACAGCACAATATTACCTAACTGTAATACAATTATGTTAAAACACTGAATGAAGCTGCATATGAGAATGATAGAGGGAGGAAGGCTGGGGCATAAATGAAATCACAAAGAAAAATAGATGATAAAGATTGAGATGGTGTAATCTAGGAATGCCTAGAGTGTATAATGATAGTGACTAAATGTACAAATTTAAAAAATGTTTTTGCACGTGGAAGAACAAAAGAATGTCATTACTGCAGTGTGCTGAAAATAGATGGTACTTAATACTTAAAAAAAAAAGAATTCATCTTGCGGAAGTTGAATTTTCCACCGTTCTCACCATTCCCTGAAGGGGACTTTGCAAATACTTTTCCACTCACTGATCAAATCACTCTGGGATTCTTCAGGGCATCACCTGGACAAACCAACAAAATCTCATGTCCTATACAAAGTTCCATGTACTTAAGGTGTTCAATTAAGCTGTCTACATAAGTTATATTAGGAAATGCACTAGTCAAAATATAAATCTTGTACCAAATAAACATTTTTTGCTTTAGTCTCACACATAAATTGAAATTTTAAAATATTAATTACCATATATTTTCAGCACCCTGCAATAATGACATTTCTTTGCTCTTCCTCATGCAAAAACATTTTTAAAATTTGTGCATTTAGGCTGGGAGGGGCCAAGATGGCGGCTTAGCAATGTGCGTGTTTTAGTTCGTCCTCCAGAACAACTACTAAATAACCAGAAACAGTACAGAACAGCTCCCGGAGCCATGATAGTGACCCGACACACAGCGTACCCAAGTCTGGACCAGCTGAACCAACTGCGAGTCTCCGGAACCATGACTTCCCCAAGCCGCGGCACCCAGTGCCTGGTGCCCCTCCCCCATAGTCAGCTTCCCGGAGGGAAAGGAAAGAGACTAACAGTAGCAGGGACTGAGTCCAACCAAACACCAATTGTGGCATTAATAAACAAATTCTGACTACTAAAAATAAGCCCCTAGCTCACGCGAAACTGGTCAAGGCAGAGGTCGCTTATTGGGCTAACCGAAAAAGAGGAAAGGGGACAAAAGGGGGGTTTTTGTGGCTGTTTCTATGGAGGCTTGGCTGCCTCTGGATTCAGTGGTGGGACTACTCGGGCTGCAACTACCCCACGCATAGGGAGAAACAGACTGCTTTCAGGGCTATCTCCCACCTGTGCCTTCCCCAGGGGAGGGATGAAGCACAACTTAGGTGGAATCCCTCTCTCAAGGAACTCAGACCCCAGGGCTTGGCAAATTGAAGCCATTAAAACCAGCCTACAACCTCTCCTCTGTCTCCACCACGCCCCCAGCAGGGAGAGCCTTCCAAAGTTAAAGGAGACACGACATCTTTTGCTGGTGGGACCCGCAGGCAGACAAGCGCCACATACTGGGCAGGATAAGAAAAACAGTGCCCAGTGACATCATAGGAAAGTCTTTCAACCTGCTGGGTCTCACCCTCAGGGAAAACTGATGCAGGTGACTCCTTCCCCCTGATAGGAGGCCAGTTTAGTCTGGGAAAACCTGGCTGGTGCCAGTAATACCTATGTAGACCCTCCTAAGGGTGGGGAGGGAAAAGGCACCTTACAAGCACAACAAGAAACAAGAAAACAAGAACTGAAAAATTACCCTCCATTAAACAAAACTTAAGCTAGAGGCCCAGAAAAAGCTGAACTCAAGGTCAAAGAACAGATAGACAACAAACTCATCTAGCAACAAAACCCTAGGTAAGATAAGTGAAAGCAATCTCCAGAATAAACTAATTGAGGTAATTAAATGTCTAGACGCCAGCAAAAAATAACAAAACACACCAGGAAAATTGAAGATATGGCCCAGTCAAAGGAACAAACCAATAGTTCAAACGAGATAGAGGAGCTGAAACAACTAATTCAGAATATACGAACAGAAATGGAAAACCTCATCAAAAACCAAATCGATGAATTGAGGGAGGACATGAAGAAGGCAAGGAATGAACAAAAAGAAGAAATGGAAAGTCTGAAAAAACAAATCACGGAACTTATGGGTATGAAAGATACAGTAGAAGAGATGAAAAAAACAATGGAAACCTACAATGGTAGATTTCAAGAGACAGAGATTAGGATTAGTGAACTGGAGGATGGAACATCTGAAATCCAAAAAGAAAGAGAAACTATAAGGAAAAAAATGGAAAAATATGAGCAGGGACTCAGGGAACTGAATGACAATATGAAGCACACAAATATATGTGTTGTGGGTGTCCCGGAAGGAGAAGAGATGGGAAAAGGAGGAAAAAAACTAATGGAAGAAATTGTCACTGAAAAATTTCCAACTCTTATGAAAGACCTAAAATTACAGATCCAAGAAGTGCAGCGCACCCCAAAGAGAATAGATCCAAATAGACGTTCTCCAAGACACTTACTAGTCAGAATGTCAGAGGTGAAACAGAAAGAGAGGATCTTGAAAGCAGCAAGAGAAAAGCAATCCATCACATACAAGGAAACCCAATAAGACTATGTGTAGATTTCTCAGCAGAAACCATGGAGGCAAGAAGACAGTGGGATAATATATTTAAATTACTAAGAGAGAAAAACTGCCAACCAAGAATTCTATACCCAGCAAAATTGTCCTTCAAAAATGAGGGAGAAATTAAAACATTTTCAGACAAAAAGTCACTGAGAGAATTTGTGACCAAGAGACCAGCTCTGCAAGAAATACTAAAGGGAGCACTAGAGACAGATACGAAAAGACAGAAGAGAGAGCTGTGGAGAAGAGTGTAGAAAGAAGGAAAATTAGATATGACAAATAAAATACAAAAGGCAAAATGGTAGAGGAAAGTACTACCCAAACAGTAATA
>PVIY010046067.1:0-18689 GCA_004026745.1 Myrmecophaga tridactyla | reverse complement strand
TTGAAATGTTGGGAACAATATGGTGATCAAAGGGAGTTACATTCATGAAGTTTAAGAAAACACGGATAAAGAACTCATCAATTATCTGCATCATGTAAGCAGTTCCTGTCTGAGGAGAGTTTTTGACTATACAGAAATGTTTCAGTGGAAACTATTATGGCAATATTCTCTTGACCTGATATATTTTGACTATTTGGGCTATTAAAAATCATTGTAAATTTACATCTTTCAGTTGTAGTCAAAGAAAATAACTTTACTATAAATATGACACATTGTATATATATTTTTATTTTGGCATGTGCAGGCTCTGGCAGTCAAACCTTGGGCTCCCACAGGTCAGATGAGAATTCTTCCTCTGAGCTACCCCTGCACTGCCCTGTATATGTATTTTTAAGGATTTTTTTTGGGGGGAGGGTGCATGGTCTGGGAATCAAACCTGGGGCTCCCACATGGAAGATGAGAATTCTACCACTGAACCACTCGTGCAGCCCCTCTATATGTATTTTGACTTCTAAAATTTGCAGTTCAATTTTTAGAGACATTTTATTCATTAAAATTTATTTACATGAGAGAAAAGACCATCTTGGTATACACAGTTGAGTCTTTGGGCTTGTAGTTTTTTGTAAATACAGAGGCTTAGGAACAGCCCAGCTGTTCTGCTCCCCTGTGTGTGAAGAAGGGTTCATGAGAAACATGAGAATCTAAGCCAGTTTGGCATGGCTGAGCACTACCCCCATATCCTCACAGCTACCACCTTCCCCCTCTCTCTCACATGACCCCCTTGTGGTGACTGTTCACTTCAAACTGACAAAAAATCAGAAAGCATTTGAAGACAGGGATGGTCTGAGATGAGAGAACTGACAGTCCCATCCCAGGCTGTACTCCCAGTCCCTGGGTGGATACTTCTCTGATGATGGTGGCCCAGAGAGTGAACACAGCCATCACAGCAGGGACACAGGGGAAGTCCAGCCCTATCCTTGCCTGACCCAACTAGTCACGGGTGCATCATATCCGGAGATTTGTTACAACTGCTGCCAGTCACCTGCCTGACTTCATTTTCCCAGTAGGACCCACATTCATATTGGAGAAGAACCAATACATCTGCCAATAGACACTGGTTCTCAACGTGTGACACTGATCAGAAGCTCTAGCATCAGTGGAAACTCAAAGAAATAAGGATTCTTCTTGCCTGGTTCAGACTTAGACAATCAGAAATACTGTTGATGGACCTTTTGATCCATTCTTTTATAAGCCTACAGGTGAATCTCATACAAACTAAATTTGACAGCCTTTATATTAAATTGTAATTCATCCTGAAATACCATGAGAAAAAAATACACTGGAAATGAACACTATAAATGACGTGTTGTCAAATCTTTGACTTTGAAAACCCCAAAATATTTTTATAAATAAACATAATCTAACTCATAACAAATGTTCTACTGTTTCCCTTCTTTGGTCCCTCTTATTTTCTTCTGTGCCCTTTATAAGCTTCCTGTGATGATCACCAAACTGCATAATATGAATCCTGCATTAGTTAGGGTTCTCTAGAGAAACAGAATCAACAGGGAACATTTGCAAATATAAAATTTATAAAAGTGTCTCACGTGACCGTGGGAACACAGAGTCCAAAATCTGCAGGGTAGGCCATGAAGCTGATGATTCCAATAGAGGGTCTGGATGAACTCTACAGGAGAGGCTCACAGTGGGAAGTGCCTGTGTCTTTTGAATCCTCCTTAAAAGGCTTCCAGTGTTCAGATTAAGCATTATTCATTGCAGAAGACACCCCGCCCCACTGACAGATTACAAATGGAATCAGCTGTGGATGCAGCTGATATGATCATGATTTAATTCTATGAAATATCGTCATTGCAACAGACAGGCCAGCACTTGCCCAACCAGACAAACAGGTACCACTACTTGGCCAAGTTGACACTTGAACCTGACCATGAAAAATCCCCATTTTGCTAGCCCAACTTACAGTTGAATTAAGTTGGACTTCCAACATAGTGCAAAATAATTTATGGAAATACTTGGGAAATAAAGTTAGAAAGTAGGTATGTCATAGTTTAGGAGGTGTTTTATTAGAAAAAGTTATTGAATATATCCCCATCTTACTGAATGTCGATAATTTTCTTTGGTTTCTCATAAATAACATATGTAGGCTCTTACTGCTCTGAAGACCCACTTCTAAAACTAAACGCTCTGATATTTAAATCCTATGTGCATGGGATAAACATATCCTAAATTTAAGATTTACCTAATAACCTATTCCAGATCACAGGCTCCTGGTTTGTGCTTCAGCTTCTGAATCATTCACATAACAATGGAGATTCTAAGCCATCTTCTATTTTCTCCTGTCCCTGATTTCATCCTCTGGCCCACTGGCCCTCCTCCATCTGATATCAGTTAAGTGGACATGAGATGATTTTTAAATTCTAAAAGTAGTCTGAGAAGTCACCTCTTGGTTCTCACTTCTCACTTCTTTGGTGAAAATTCCTTGGCAATTTTGAATCTGGTTCTATCCTGACATAGAGTTTAAACAATGATTTTACTAATGCTGAAAACCTTTCCAATATAGATATCTCCCATTTGTCTATTTCCTTGGTGATAAATCCTGCAACCAAATTATAAGGGAAAACATTCTCCCTGACTCTCTTCAGAATTTGAGATTGTGGAGGTTGGACAAATCCACAGGACACAGTGGGGCTTCCAGGAAGACTGAGGAAGGGTGAGGCACAGGGGAATTTTCTCACTCTCCAGCCAGACTTTTTGTTGCCTCAGCACATTCTTGCATTCATGCTAACCTAATCTAGACCATGCAATCATATTTGATATAATCATCTTCTGCCATCTGAAGATTTGCTGCAGTTGTTTCATTGGAGATTAATTTTCCTGTGCACTGTTATTTTATCATCTATGTGTACAGCTATTGCAATCATGCGTGGTTTGTTTTTTTCCATTCTCAAGCATCTTACATATGGAAAGAGATCTGCTATACTTTTAATACCATATATTATGTTGCACCTGATTAAAGTATATATGCATGAGTAAATATAGTGATAATTGTACACAGTGCTTTTCCAAGCAAATAACTATATGGGAAGTCTTCTTAATGATACATGTTCCTTCAGTTAATTTAATTTAATGAAATTTTTATTCTTGTAGATATGCTGGATTATTGTTTGTTTTTAATGTCTGGCCTTGTGACAATGTTTTGTTGTTTCCAGTCATTTTCATTCACTGTGAATGCTGCCATGAATATACTCAGGTAATTTCCTTTTTAAGAATGGGAATTAGGGACTTGAATTTCTGTGTAGAGTTTTCACATCCTCAAGTTTAGGATGTGACCATATTTTCCTCTGAAGAGTTTTAAACAAATACAAGTCCACAAGGCTAGAAGGGAGTCCAGTTCCTCACATAAAGGACCTAGTGTTGTTGGGATTTTTAGTAATTTCAAGTGAAGTGGTGGCAACTGAATTGGCATCTGCATTATTATTAACAACACCATATATAACATAACATTATTTACCATATGAGTTTACAGGTCTATGAATTACCTGCCCATTTTCCTTTGATTACTTTTCTTGTGGGTTTTTCTTTCATTCATTTCATTCATGGTGGGTAGACATTCATTTTTATATATACTGGAGACAATTCTTTTCTAGGAGACAGACTGGAAATATATTCTTCCATATTCTGGATTCCTTTAAGTATGTTTTCCAACAGCATTTCCTAGCCTTCATGTTATCAGAGCTTCAAGCTTTGATTTCAACTTTGGATTTTATATCTTCTTAAAGAAGCATCCCTCCATGACATAATCCAAAGTTATTTATTTATTTATTAATTAAAAAAATTACAAGAAACACAAACATTCCCAACACATACACTCAGCAGTTCACAATATCATCACATAGTTGCATATTCATCATCATGATCATTTCCCAGAACATTAGCATTAATTCAGAAAAAGAAAAAGACAACAGAAAAATATAACAAACAGAAAAAAAATTTTTTACATACCATACCCCTTACCCTTCCCTTTCATTGATCACTAGCAATTCAAACTAAATTTATTTTAACATTTGTTCCCCCTATTATTTATTTTTATTCCATATGTTCCTCTCATCTGTTGACAAGGTAGATAAAAGGTGCATCAGACACAAGGTTTTCACAATCATACAGTCACATTGTGAAAGTTATATCATTATACAATCATTATCAAGAAACATGGCTACTGGAACACAGCTCTACATTTTCAGGCAGTTCCCTCCAGCCTCTCCATTACGTCTTGGATAACAAGGTGATATATACTTAATGTGTAAGAATAACCTCCAGGATAACCTCTCGACTCTGTTTGGAATCTCTCAGCCATTGACACTTTGTCTCATTTCACTCTTCCCCCTTTTGGTCGAGAAGGTTTTCTCAATCCCTTGATGCTGGGTCTCAGCTCATTCTAGAGTTTTTCTCAATCCCTTCATGCTGAATCTCAGCTTATTCTGGGATTTCTGTTCCACATTGCCAGGAAGGTCCACACCCTGGGAGTGATGTCCCACACAGACAGGGGGAGGGTGGTGAGTTTGCTTGCTGAGTTGGCTGGAGAGAGGCCACATCTGAGCAACAAAAGAGTTTCTCTTAAGGGTGACTCTTAGATCTAGTTTTAAGTAGGCTTGACCTATCCCCTGTGGGATTAAGTTTCATGTGAACAAACCCCAAGACTGGGGGCTCAGCCTATAACTTTGGTTGCCCACACTGCTTGTGAGAATATCAAGAATTCAACTTGGGGAAGTTGAGTTTTCCCCCATTCTCACCATTCCCCAAAGGGGACTTTGCAAGTACTTTTCCACTCACTGATCAAATCACTCTGGGATTCATCAGGGCATCACCTGGGCAAACCAACAAAATCTCATGTCCTATACAAAGTTCCATGTACTTAAGGTGTTCAATCAACTATCTACATAAGTTATATTAGGAGATTCACTAGTCAAAGTACAAATTTGTACCAAATAACCATTTTTTTGCTTTAGTCTCACACATAAGTTGAAAATTTTAAATATTAATTACCATCTATTCTCAGCACACTGCAGTAATGACATTCTTTTGTTCTTCCTCATGCAAAAACATTTTTAAAATTTGTACATTTAGTCACTATCATTATACACTCTAGGCATTCCTAGATTATACCATCTCAGTCTTTATTGTCTATCTTTCTTTCTGATTTCATTTGTTCCCCCAGCCCTCCTCCCTCTATCATTCTCATATGCAGCTTCATTCAGTGTTTTAACATAATTGTATTACAGTTAGGTAATATTGTGCTGTCCATTTCTGAGTTTTTACATTCAGTCCTGTTGCACAATCTGTATCCCTTCAGCTCCAATTAGCCAATATCTTACCCTATTTCTAACTCCTGATGGTGTCTGTTACCAATGAAATATTCCAAGCTTATTCACTAATGTCAGTTCATATCAGTGAGACCATACAGTACATAAGCCAAAGCTTTAAACTTCGATGGACTGTTTTCATATTTTACAATGTCATACATGGCCCTTGATACATGTGAAACTTCTGTATATAAATGATATGAAGGAGAATTTAATTAAGCTTATTTTCATCTTTGATTATTGCACAATCCATTATTTCCTTACAGGCATGAAATACAGCTCTGACATTTCAATACTCATTAAGTAAGTATAGCCTTCTCGGGGCTACTTTCCTTGTTTCATTCATAATTACACTATCAAAACCCCCTTAAAAGTTTATTAGAGGGAGGGCAATAGTGGTGCAGTGGCAGAGTTCTTGCCTGCCATGCCAGATACACGGGTTCATTTCCTGGTGCCTGCCCATGCAAAGAAAAAAAAAAAGGTTTATTAGAATAGTGTGTGGAATCTGGTAGGTAAATTCCTTCACACTATTATTTCTTCAATTCGTCTTTGCTATTTTACATAAATCTTTTTGAAAAATTTTACAACTGCCTTGTCCTACTCTCAGAAAAATACTTTTGATTGGAATTGACTGAATTATACATTAGTTTTGGAAGAAAAAGCTTTTGGTTTGAACTACGGAAACATGTAACTCTCAAATTATTTAAATGTTCCATCACATTAATGTGGAATAGTTTCTAATTCTCATCTTAAACTCTTCCGAGCTTAAGACTAGACGTATACTCTGAATCATTGAATTGGGTTTGCTATCTTTAACATTACATCTTCTAAATGGTATTTTAATAGTTTGGAAATATATTTAACTTTCTGATTTTTGTATTTTTGGCACACAGGTGTTGTGCTGCCCTCGAAACTTAATAATGTTAGAGTTTTGTCATTCTTGGTTACATTTGCAATAGATAATTCATTATCAATCACTAATGAAAACCCCAGTAATCATTCTTTGCTGATATAAAAATGTGATTTCCCATCTTTGTCTGTCTTTTGTGTTTACTTGTCCTTGACGTCATGAATCTATTAACTTCTGAATCATTAGTTGTGCTTGAAGGTTTTAGTACAAATATCCTGATGGGTTTCATATAAAATTTATAGTTATTTCTCTTCATCATAGTTTCAAAATCTTATATATTAAATGAGAAGTTAACCATTAACATGATTAAGACATTAATGGCTATGCCAAACTTAAAAGTTTACTAAATAATTGTAATTTGGATACTTTATGGTCTTGATTCCACAAAACAATAGGAAAAAAATATAGCCTTTTCTGTTTTAATAGTGTAGTGAGAATTATATTGACTTTTATGTCCATGATTTTTTATGAGAGATTAATTGACAGCAAAAACATTCATAAGATAAAAATTGCTTCTAAGAGAAATGAAATAAAGCAAAGATTTGCATTGAATGATTTAAGCTCCATTCACCCTAGCCAATGGAGATGTTTGGAATAAATGAAACAAAACCGGTCAAATACTATCAGTGTTTCTTTTGTATTCTTTAATTTTGTGAATGGTTAAAATTACATTTTTAAATTTTGAAAATAAATAATGTATCACTTTGACAAATGTTTCCAACAATTATTTGTACTTCATTACTGGTGTTGTTTTCAGTAAAATTTTTGGCATTTTTGAAATATATACATAGGCAGTGCTGGTGTGTAAATTTACCTCATATGAAATCCAGTGTCAGCCGGGTAGGATTTTAAAATTAGGTGATGAGGACTACAGGCAGGCAAGCAGATAAGTGAATGCAAGATTGTATTGAAAAAAACAAACCAATACCAGAAGTCTCCTGTTGATCCCCACTTCTAACTTCATTGGTGAAAATTCCTTGCAAATTTGGAATCTGATTCTATCCTGAT
The DNA here is from genome assembly GCA_004026745.1 of Myrmecophaga tridactyla. Classification (NCBI taxonomy): domain Eukaryota; kingdom Metazoa; phylum Chordata; class Mammalia; order Pilosa; family Myrmecophagidae; genus Myrmecophaga; species Myrmecophaga tridactyla. Next base: position 11,390 of record PVIY010046067.1, on the reverse strand, counting down.
GTATAGTATTAGACAATTAACAACTTAATAGTACTAAAAACCTTTCCAATATAGCTACCTACCATTTGCTTATTTCCTGCGTGTTTTAGTCTGCCAAATCTGCCAGAATGCAACACACCAGAGATGGATTGGCTTTTAATAAAAGGGGATTTCTTTAGTTAAAAACATATACTTCTTCAGAGGAGAGGCAGTTGACTTTCAATGGAGGTTCTTTCTTGCACAGAAAGGCATACGGTGATCTCTGCTGGCCTTCTCTCTTGGCCTCTGGTTTCCAACAACTTTCCCCAGTGTGTTTTCTTTCTGCATCTCCAAAGGCCTGGGATGAACTGCAAGTGCTGAGATGAGGTGTGCTGAGCTTCTTGGGCTGTGCTATGTTGAGCTCTCTCATTTAAGCTTCCAGCCAATTAAATCCAACATCATTCATTGCAGCAGGCATGCCTCTTAGCCAACAGCAGATGCAATCAGTGACAGATGAGCTTCACATGCCATTGGGTCATGTCTACAGCAACAGATCTAGGCATCTTCAGCTGGCCAAGTTGGCACCTGAACCTAAATACCACATGTCCACCTCTTGCCAGCTTGGAACTATACACATCACCTTAAACAATATTAAAATGGCAAGAATTCTCTTATGGCTGTGGACCTACAAATCTCAAAATAAGTTATCTGGTGCCAATATGGAAAGACGGGACAGTCACAGTATACATGTTTTCATTTCCAAAGGGAGAAACTGGAAGGAACACAGAAGCAACAAGACCCCAACAGTTCTGAAAACCTGCAGGGCAAACTTCATTGAATTTCAAAGTCTGAAAGTCATCTACCCTTTGGCTTCAGAAAGAGGTAATCCCACCTTTTCCAAGGGCCTATGCAGTAGCCCACTTCTTTCCGAATCAACTTCAGGGAAAACTGAGGAGACCACCTTTTTTCTTGGCTCTGCCCTCTGTAAGCTTTGGGGCTACACCTGGGCTTTCTGCCATTTCTGGGGCACACACTCAACCCCTTCATGTGGTGGCAGCTAGGATCTCCCCAGTCCCCAAGGAGTGTGCTATACCTTCCCCAAGGCATGAGGCAGCACAACTCTTCCACTGCAATGAGGTGGGAGACTCATCCTCTGCATTCGGGGCAAACTCACCCTTTCCGTGTATATTTTTGGGTCCACTCTCCTGGCCCAAGCTTTTCTGGCTTCAGACCTGAGCTTCCGTGGGTCTCACTCAGCAAACTCCAATTTGTCCCTTTTGTGTCTCCCTTTGTCCAGAATGGCAGAGGTTCCATTTATACCAGCAGACTCTTCAAGCACTCCAGGACTTTTCCATCATTCTCTACTTCATTCCTGCAAAATCTTCCCCTTATCCATCCAAAAAACCATTCCAACATATCTAGTATTTGCAAACTGCAGCAGCAACCTACTCTCAGTACCAAATCTGTTTTAGTCTCCCAAAGCTGCCAGAATGCAACACACCAGAGATGGGTTGGCCTTTAATAAAAGGGTATTTATCTAGTTAAAAATGTATAGTTCTTCAGAGGAGAGGCAGCTAACTTTCAACTGAGGTTCTGTCTTACACAGAAAGGCATAGGGCAATCTCTGCTGGCCTTCTCTCTAGGTCTTTGGGTTCCAACAACTTTCCCTGGAGTGATTCCTTTCTGCATCTCCAAAGGCCTGGGGTGAGCTGCAAGTGCTGAGATGAGGTATACTGAGCTGCTTGGGCTGTGCTATGTTGAGCTCTCTCATTTAAGCTTCCAGTCAATTAAATCCAACATCATTCATTGCAGGAGGCATGTCTCCTAGCTGACTGCAGATGTAACCAGCAACAGATGAGCCTCACAAGTCATTGGCTCATGTCCACAGCAACAAAACTAGGCATCTTCACTTGGCTAGGTTCACACCTGAACCTAATGATCATACTGGACAATGAAGTCTGGAGCTCAAGGGAAAGAGAAAATATTCTCCCTACCTGTCTTCAGAAGCTGAGCTTGTGGAAACTGGGCAAATCCATAGATTACAGTGGGGTTGCCTGTAAGATCTGGAAAGGGTGAGGTGGATGGGAAACTCTCACTCCAGGTGGTCTTTTGCTGCCTCAGGACATTCTTGCATTTATGCTAATGTAATCAAGACAGCGCTATTGCATCTGAGCAAATCATCTTCTGCTAGCCCAAGGTTTGCTGGGATAATTTTTGGGGTTTAATTTTCCTCTGTATTGCCATTTTATCATCAGTGTGCACAGCTGATAAAATCATCTACACCTTGTTGTTTTCCATTCCCAAGAGTTTTCTTATGGAAACATATCTGCATCGACTTTTAGCATTAGATATTATTCTGTGCCCAATTAATGTACTTCTACACAGGTACATAGTGTTCTCCAAGCAAATAACTTTCTGAAAAGTCTCCTTCATACATGTACTTTGAATTAATTCAACTTTATCAAATTTTTGGATTTTTGACAGTTTGCATTTAATGTCTAATGTGATGACAATGTATTACTCTTTCCAGTTATTTTCATCCACTGTCAATGCTGCCATGAAAACACTCAGGTAATGTCCTCTTTATGAACAGAAAATGAAGACTTCAATTCATGTGTATAGTTCTCACATCTTTAAATGGAGGACTTGGGGGCATAGTTTCCTCTGAAGAGGTTTAAACAAGTACACATCCATGAAGCCTGGAGAGGAGGAGTTCAGTTCCCCACATCACAGACCAAGTGCGTGGTCAGTGTTTTTAATAGTTGTAAGTAAGTGAAATGGTGACAACTGAATTGGCATCTACATTATTGTGAAAAACACTGTGTATAAGGCAGGACATTACTCACTGTGTGAGGTTACTGGTCTACAAATTGCCTGCCCATTTTCCTTTTATTACTTTACTTGTGAGTCATTCCTTCATTCATGATGGGTAGAAATTCATTTATATCTCTACTGGCAATATTTCCTGTCTGGGAGACATATGTTGGAAATAATTTTTTTCTTTTCTCATATGAAAGTATATTTTCAGTCAGTATTTCCTAGTGTTCATTTTATCAGAGCTCCAAAGTTTGATTTCATCCTTGGATTTTCTTTTTGGCATGGGTAGGCTCCGGGAATGGAACCCAAGTCTCCAGCATGGCAGGCAGGAAATCAGCCACTGAGTCACCATTGCACCACCCCTCCTCCTTGGAATTCCTATCTTCTTAAAGAAATATCCATCTATGACAGCATCTAAAGTTCTTAAGCTTGACTGACTGTTTTCATGGTCCCCAGTTTCATTCTTGGCCCTTTATATATGTGGAACTGCTGTATGTTAATGATATGAGGTAGAACATAATTAAACTTCTTTATACCTGTGTTTATTGAGCAATCCAGTATTTCCTTACAGACATGCCAAGACACCCTGGACATTTCACTAATTATTATGTAAAAATATCACTCTCAGGGCTATTTTTCCTGTTTCATTCTAATTATACCATCCCCAGCTTCTACTTTGAAGTTTATTAGAATAGAGAATGGTGTCTGGTAGGGATAATCTTTCATGCAATTTTTCCTCAATTTGTCTTTACTATTTTACATGCATCATTTTGAAAATTTTACAATTGCATTGTCATAGTTATCAATATAATTTGATTGGCTCTGACTGAATTGGGCATTATTTTGGGAAGATAAACTTTTTTGTTCCAATTAGAGAAACACATCACTCTCAAATTATTTAAATGTCCCATCATGTCAATGTGGAATAGTTTATAATTCTCTTTCTAAACCACTTTTGAGCTCAAGACTTGAGTCAGACTCTGAACTGTTAAATTTTGGGAATGCTTTCCTTGATAGTCTATCCTCTTAAGTGTATATTATTTGATTTGAAAGAGATGTAAATGTTTTGATTTACAAACAAGTGTGCATTGTTTCTGTAGCCAGAAATTGTGCAAAATGCTGTTCTTCATAATAGCAGACTTTGATTAGTTTTGCTTACATTTACAAGTAGATAATTACATCATTGGACACTAATGAAAAGCTCCAATAATTATTTTATTGCTCAGAAGACTGGCTATGTCTGCCAGTACAGTGACAATGAGAAAAGGGATTTTAGGTCTCCTTCTGGGTTGAACTGTCTTTAAAATTATGAATGTATTACAATGACTCATAAGGTGTGCCTTTGATTTGTGTACCATGACCCTTCTGTATTCCCTATGAAATTTATGGTTCTTTCTTTATATGTAAGATTTAAAATCTGCATCTATTGAATGAGAATTGACTCATTAAATTGATAATGACAGTAATCACTATGCCAAACCTAAAACTTTACCTAATAATTGTAATGTAGGAAAACTTTTAGGTCTTAGGCCAATAGAACAACAGAAATGGGGTTTTGATCTACACTTACATTTTGAGGATCAGTTTTCCTGTACCTTATGTAGGCTGAAATTATGGGAGACAAGAGAATCTGTATCTGTCTTAGTAGTGTATTGGGAATTGCTTTGACTTTTAAATCCATGATTTTTAATGAAGGATTAATTGAGAACCAAAACATTCATAAGATAAGTACTTCTGAGGGAAATGATGTAAATCAAAGATTTGATTAAATTATCCCAGCTCCATTCCCCCCTGGCCAGTGAGGATGTTTGGAATGGATGATACAAGACTAGCCAAATGTTGTCAGAGTTTCTCTCTTATTTCTTTAATTTTATGAATGGTTAGAATTCCATTTTTAAAGTTCAAAAATAAATGAACATATCTCCTACAAATATGTTTCAAACAACTATTTATACTTCATTGTTAGTGTTGTTTTGAAATATGTTCATTGACACCATTGATGATAAATTTTCCTCGTGTGATAACCAGTGTGTCCAGACTTTGGGTTGACTCTCCTCTTATCACAAGCCTTGGAGTGGACCTTAAACCACACCCTATGTTTGGGGTTTTGATCTACACTTACATTTTGAGGATCAGTTTTCCTATACCTTATATAGGCTGAAATTATGGGAGACAAGAGGATTAAAAATAGATGGACAGTACTCCACAAATATAGAGGGAATGTTTCAGATTTGCATTTACTTCTTGACATGCTAATGGCCCTCAATTCTCATTTCATGGCAGAGGAAGTTTCAGAAAAGCTGTAGGCTTTGGACTGTAGATGAGATTTGAATGAGACTCTGACATCTTGCTTCTCCTGCCCACTGGCTCTGTTCTCCTGGCTTTTGATGTCATGACCGGACCCTGCATATCTCTGACTTTGTCTATATCTGGCATCCACTATGAGTAAAACAAAAAACTTTCCGATCACAAACCAGCTGAGGCTCTGAAGTGTGGAGGTGGGGAAGACATGGGCAGAGGAATGTTTAAACCAATCACAACAAGCCACACCTAGTTGTCTGAGAAGGTAATAAAGGGCAGGTCCTTCAGGCCACCCTTCATTCTGATCCTGGACCAGGAAGAGAGAGGACCTTTCTGTTGGGCTCAAAGATTGGCATGGGAACTGGAGAGTGAACCCTCCTTGACCCTACACCCAAAGGGTTGCAAAACAGCCACCTTTCCATCTTAGCTCTTTTAGGAAAAGCACTGAGATATGGAGGAAAATTATCTGATAGAGAAGACCAGAGAGTCTCATGCAGGCCAAAGGAGACCCCCATCCAAAGACAATGTAGGGCTTTGGGATATTTTTACAAAGTTGGAGGGAGGGATGCAGGCAAATATTCAGACTCCCTCTTGTTGCTTGGGTTTATTTTATGGGGGAAGGGATGGGACAGTGATGTTATAGCCTTCAGGGTGCTTTGAGAAAGGTGGAAATTCTCATATGCTCTCGCTTCAACTGTCAAGAAGAATGAACAGCCTCCTTGAGAGAATGACCCAGAGATCTGGAACAGGAATGGCCCAGAGCCTTGGTTCCCTGATGAGTCCATTAAGGAATTATTTTAAGAAAACCAGCTCAAAATGAGAATTGGCTGCATAAGGGTTTCAGTTAGGATATTATTCTTCTCCCACAAGGAGGTCCATGGCCTGAGGTGACTTGGAGTCCTTGGGCAGTAAGCTGGGAGCTCACTGACAATCAGGGGTTTGCTGAACCCAGACTCTGGGTACAGGTGGTTACTGAGGTTCATTTGCAAGTATGGTGACTTGTCTGTCTCACATAAAACAGGTTTTGTGCAGTGTTCACTTACAGGCATTTACCTATTCTTCCCTTTACCCACAGGATCTGAGGGCAGCTCTCATGGAGTGAAATCCAGGAAGAGGAAATCCAGGTAGGATCTAACTTTTAGGTGGCAAGGACCACAAGCAGGCAAGCAGATATATCTATCCAGGACATGGGTGGCTTATGTGTGTTATTGAAGATGCCAGAATCCAGGGAGTGTTGGAGACTGAGAATGGGTCTTGTCACTTTCCAGAGTCTCTGGTACCAGGAAAGGTAGGGGATGTTTCTGGAGTTTTGGAGAAACATAGCTTATGGTGAGATAAGTGAAAGTTGTATCAGGCCATTGACACACACATGCTTTTCCCACAGGGTCTTGTCTGGTCACTGAACACATGATGAATTTTGGAAGAAAAAAAAGAAAGACCTCCAATTATGGGGATCACAGCAAGATCCAGAAGAGACAAGATGCATGCCCTACTGGACACTCAAGGTCATCCACCTGGCACAGAATGGGGCCTGAAAACCAGTCCCCAGGAGATCAGCCACCACCTGATCAGATGGAGATGTGACTCCATCCATTCAGGGTGGGTCTTGATTAGTTTAGTGGAGTCCTTCAGAGCACTCATGGAGAAAGAGAGACAGGTCAGAGCTGACAGAGGTGCAGACATTTGGAGAGGATTGTAGACAAAGAGATGGTCAGAGGGGAGGCCACTGGGACCATTATCTTGCAGCAAAAAACCCAGGAGCAATAGGGCAGCAGACATGGCCATGTTCCCATGAGATGCTCAGAAAGCTGAAACCCAGACTTTTGCCTGGCAGAGTGAAGTAAGGACCTCAGATGTCAGCCACATGCCTTCCCAGCTGGTAGAGAAATTCCAGAGACCAATCAGCCTTCCTTTGAAGTCAAGCTGTCCTTTTCTGGGTGACACAGTTTGGGCATTTTTAAGCCCTTACATCTGTAAACTTCTAACTGGATAAAGAACTTTAATAAAAGCCTTTCCATTTTTTACAAATTGCATTCCTGCATCTTTAACAAACTAAAAGTCTTGTACCTATTTCTATGCTTTCACTTATGGCATTTCTGGCTATGTTACAAACATGTCAAACCATGATGTATTGGCTTAATTTACATAACACAGATTTCATCATTGTTTTTGTGTTCAGTTCTAGGAGCTTGAGAAATACATGTAGTTCTCTAACCATCATCACAATTTAGGTATAGAGATTTTTCAGGACCCCAAAGATTTTCCTCCTGCCTCTTGGAAATCAATATCTCCCCCCAACCTCATATCCAGTGAAACTGATCTTATTTCTGATAACATAGGTTTCTGTTTTACAGAATGTCATATTAATTGAATTAATTGTGCAGAGTAGACTTACTGATACTAGTTCATTTCCCTCCAAATGTTGCCTATGATATATGCTTATGTGCTTAGATAGACCACTGGGTTATATTGTATAACTTAGTGGTAATTCATTGAAAGCATGTAGCATAGGTTTTGCACTAGTTTGAAAGTATGTGCCCTGTAAAAGTCATATTTTAATATGGATCCGACCTTGTGGGAGCTGCCCTTCCCTTTAAATCCTATGCTGCATGATAGGTTGCAAATTGATTAGATTATCTCCACAGAGATGAGGCATGCCTAATTGTGGGAATCACCTTTTGGTTAGATGAGATGAGATTAGATCCCATTCAGGTGTTTTGTGATTAGTTTATTAGAATCCTTCTAAAGTGAAAAGATTTGGGGAAAACCTCAGAAATGGCACAGCATAGAGAAATGACAGAAGAGTCAGACCTGAGAGGCACTTCACAGGGAGGCTGAGAGGTGTGGATGCACAGAGAAGGTAGGTATTGATGTTTGGAGGGTTTTGAGCCCAGCAGAAAGTGCCATGATATGTTAAGCAAGCCAGAACCTGGAGAGAGGCAAGAGAAGCCAGGAGATGAGAGCCATCCATGGAGAAGCAAACTGAGGAACATTCAGGGAACAGAGCCTGAGAGCCATGGGACCCAGGAGAAAGAGACTAGAGTGACTTCTGAGCTTACAGAGGTGTTGTGGATGTATCAGCCTTGCTTGAAATAAGGTGTCTGTACCTGGATGCCTAAGTTTAGACATTTCCACTGGCTTAGAACTGTCACCTTGTAACTTATTAGCATCCCCCTTTCAAAAGCTATGACAGTTCTGTTATATGGCATTCTGGCCACTTACAGACTAAAAGTTTGTTTAAACATGTCTTGATGTTAGACTGTGTCATTTAATACTTTGGAGATTACAGTATATTGTGTCACCACCACCACCAAATTAGGATTCAGACACATCCTTGTTTGGAGATGAACAATGTTCATGACTGTTTTAATTTATATGAGATATTGTGAAAAACGTGTATTGCAATAATACATTCCTGAAATTAACTTTTACACACCATCGTAAGTGTGGTCTTAGAGTCTTACACACTCTTTTAAAGGTGTAAAATATAAAGCATTTGATGACCAAAGATATATCACATAATCCCACAATTCTCCTATTACATTATATTGCAACTTTAAGCCTCCCCATGAGAAAGAATACTGACACTGCTAAAGTGGTCTCTTATGAACCATCTGGTTCCTTTTCCCATTCTCACTCCTGAGCCAGTGATCCTGGTAAAGATGGAAATCTTGGATTAAGGAGAAGACTGGGGAATATCCCACATTGTGTCCTGTCCATAAACAATTCTCAGATTAGGTGAGGATAAAGCAGACTTATTAGGTGAACTAATGTATTGAATACTTTGGAAATAAGCTTAGGAAGCAGCTATGTCATAGAATAGAAGTTGATCTTTAAGGAAACAGGTTTGAAATTATCCTGATCATGCTGAGCATCTATCATTTTCTTCAATTTTTCTTTTAATATACTATGCAACCTGTGCTGGTTTGAAAGGATGTATGTCCCCTAGAAAAGCCATGTTTTAATCTAAATCCCATTTCATAAAGGGGGAATAATCCCTATTCAATACTGCATGTTTGAAACTGTAATCAGATCATCTACCAGGAGATGTGACTTAATCAACAGTGGTTGTTAAACTGGATTAGGTGATGACATGTCTGCACCCATTTGGGTGGGTCTTGATAAGTTTCTGAAGTCCTATAAAAGAGGAAACATTTTGGAGAATGAGGCGATTCAGAGAGAGCACAGCAGAATGACATGGCAATGAGAAGCAGAAGTCCACTAACCAGTGACCTTTGGAGATGAAGAAGGAAAACCCCTCCCAGGGAGCTCCATGAAACAGGAAGCTGGGAGAAGTAGCTAGCAGAGGATGCTGTATTTGCCATTTGCCCTTCCAGATAAGAGAGGAATCCTGACCGTGTTCACTACATGCTCTTCCACTTGAAAGAGAGAGACCCTGAACTTCATCAGCTTTCTTGAACCAAGGTATCTTTCCCTGGATGCCTTTGGTTGGACATTTTGTAGCAGGCAGGCCTCCCCCTCTTTCTGATTTAGCTGTGCTCTCTGTGGAAAATCCTGAACCCCCCTCCCCTAGTCTTCGGGAACTGGTGAAAATGCACATAGGCAAGATAAGATATTCCTGGGGTGGGGGCCCCTCAACAGTCTATAAACCCTGGGCCATTCTCAAATTTGCCAATTGTTTACCTTGTCTTTAACATGTCATACAGTCTATAAGCCCTGGGCCATTCTCAACTTAAATCTGCCAATTGTTTACCTTGTCTTTAACATGTTGTACAGTCTATAAAAGCTAAGGTTGCCTTTTGTTCAGGGCTCAGACTTTTGAGGTTACTCAGCTGAGCCCCATGCGCATGAGCTAATAAATCACTTGCTTCCTGAAACTATGGTCCCTTAGTCTCAGCCTGCTCTAATTTTGCAGAATGTTCCTGAAGGCCTGCGGCCTCAATCCTGGTTTTCACACTACATTTCCTATAGACTTGTTTTAATTGGGACATTTTCTCAGCCTTAGAACTGTAAAATTGCAACATATTAAATTCCCTTTTTAGAAAGCCATTCCATTCCTGGAATATTGCATTCTGGCATCTAGCAAACTAGAACACAGCCTCTAACTGCTCTTTAAAGTTTCCTCTAAATATTAAATGTTCAAATTTAACTTCCTGTGCACATGAGATGAGTGCATTCTCAATCTGAGGAGATTTTTCTAACAACCTATTCCTGCTTACAGGCCACAGTCCTGTGCTTCCTAATCTGAAGCATTCCCATAACAACTACCTGTCGAGCCACCTTCTCATGCTTCCTCCTATCACTGATCTCATCCTCTGGCCTTTGGTCCTCAATTTAAGTAGAGGCATGATTGTATTGAAAAATCTAAACCAGTAGCAGAAGTCTTCTTTTGATCCTCACTTCTCATTTCATGGTGAAAATTGCTTGCAAATTTTGAATCTGATTCTATCCTGAGATAAGGTATTAAACAATTAACAACTTAAATAATGCTAAAAACCTGTCCAATATAGATATCTGCCATTTGTTTCATTCCTAGGCAATGAATTCTGGAACTCAAGGGAAAGAGAAAATATTCTCCCCACCTGTCTTCAGAAGAGATTGTGGAAACTGGGCAAATCCATAGATCACAGTGGGATTGCCAGTACAATCCGGAAAGTGTGAGGGGGATGGGAAATTTCCTCTCCAGGTGGACTTTTTGCTGCCTAAGGACCTTCTTGCATTCATGCTAATGTAATCAAGACAGCGCTATTGTGTGTGAGCAAATTATCTTGTGCTATTCCAAGGTTTGCTCTTGTAATTTTTGGGGGTTCAATTTTCCTCTGCACTGCTATTTTATCATCGGTATGCACAGCTGATAAAATCATCTACACCTTGTTGTTTTCCATTCCCAAGCATTTTTCTTATGGAAACATATTCACATAGACTATTTTAAAATTTATTTTATTTCATTTTTTTAATACCAAAAAAACACAAAGCAAATGCAAACATTCCATTTTGATCATTCCAATCCACATATATAATCAGTAATTCACAATATCATCACATAGTTTCATATTCATCATCATAATCATTTCTTGGAACATTTACATCTATTCAGAAAAAGAAATAAAATGGAAACAGAAAAAATTTTATACATACCATACCCCTTACCCCTCCCTTTCATTGATCACTAGCATTTCAAACTAAATTTATTTTAACACTTGTTCCCCTTATTATTCATTTTTATTACATATGTTCTACTTCTCTATTTACAAGGTAGACAAAAGGAGCATCAGACACAAGGTTTTCACAATCACAGCATCACATTGTGAAAGTTATATCATTATCCTATCATCATTAAGAAACATGGCTAC
>PVIY010046066.1:0-18690 GCA_004026745.1 Myrmecophaga tridactyla | reverse complement strand
TCTTCATCCCCAAGGTACTGCCCCCACCCAGCCCAGGGGGTCCCCCAAACTCCACATCCCCCTCAACCTTGCCAGCCCAGGTCTCACTACCTCCATCAAAGGCTTCCCCCAACCACCTCCTCCCTTCAGCATTCCCACGCCGAGACCCCTTAATTCCTGTGTCTCCCTCAGTCTCCTGCCTCAAGAGACACAGACCCCACACCTCCTGTCCCAGAGAACATGAGCCCATATTCCCCAAACTTCCATTTCTCTTCACCTCGGGCCCCCTCACTGCCCCTCTCATCTACACCTTACCAGGTGCCCCTTCCTTCCCCCACCAGGGCACTGAAGTATTCCCCATGCTGGGGTCTGTGCTGAGAGACCCCAAGTTCTTCTCCAACCCTAGAGATTTCAACCCCCAGCACTTCCTGGATGAGAAGGGACAGTTTAAGAAGAATGATGCCTTCGTGCCTTTCTCCATCGGTAAGAGACCACTGTCTGCTGCCAGGCCACCACACACCACCAGGGGCCGCCCTATCCCTAGCTCCCCTCTCTGGCCTGAATCCTAGTATCTTTCCCCAACTAGAAAGTCCCTCGTAGAGTCTACCCTTAAGCCACCCAGCTTCAACCCCCATCACTGCCAAGCAACAAGTACCTGCACCCAGGCAAAAGGGAAGGGTTAATCATACCCATACTAGAGATGTGGACAATGAAGGCTGGATGAAGTAGAGATTTCTGCAAGATCACATAACAAAGTCTCCAGATTTCTAGGGTGATGACAGTACCGCCGCCCTATTTAAGAGTGTATTTGGGGAGAAAGGGCAGCTAAAGTTCCCTTTGCTCTACCCTCGTGGGTCTTAACCCTTTCTCACGTCCTTGGGAAACTGAGGCTAAAAGAGGATTAGAGTCTCCCCTGAAAGTCTCTCAAGTCACAATATCCTTGCTGGGAGGACAAAGCTGGGGGTGGGTAATGAGGGGAACCAGCAGTAAAGATTGCGCCTCACCTCTGCCCTTCTCACCTCCCTCTTCAGGAAAGCGGTACTGTTTTGGGGAAGGCCTGGCTCGAATGGAGCTCTTTCTTTTCCTCACTGCCATCATGCAGAACTTCCGCTTCAAGTCCCTGAAGTCGCCCCAGGACATTGACGTGTCCCCCAAACACGTGGGCTTTGCCACCATCCCAAGAAGCTACACCATGTGCTTCCTGCCTCGCTGAGGAGGGCAGAGCCAGAGCAGGGCTGGTGGGGTTGGGTAGAGGGTGGGGCTAATGGGAGGGGCGGGGTTGAGGAAAGAATACCAGTTAGGGTCAAAGGGGGAGGCAGGTGGGCAAGAGGTCAAGAAGAAGCATGGCCCACCCTGCCTCTTCACCCTGACAGAGACAGATCTTTCAGCGCCTTAGTGGGCTGTACTGTGAATAATAATAATATTATTATTATTTATTGTGGAAGGACTTTGTGTCATCTGTGTTCTAAAATCTTTGCATGCTCACCTGCTTAACTCTCACAAACTTGGACGATGGGGAACATGATCCATGCTCATTTTGTGGTTGGCAGAAAGTTTAAGACTCTATCCAAAGTCTCACAGGACATGAGCGAGAACTTAATCCCAGATCTGTGCAGGATGGCTAGACTTAGCCCACAGTCCTTAGGACAGATTCTGACAAGGCACTGCTTAATCAAGTAAAAACCAAAAAACACCCGCTTATAGTGTGTGATGACACAAACTGGGCAGCTCCATCCACGGGACCATCCCAGAGCCCTGGCGTGTCCTTGGTCTACCTTCTGTACTCACCTGCCCATTCCCTGAACATAGGATGCCAGGGCATATCCCGTGGACCCAGCAGGTGAGGCCAGTGTGTTGAAAGTGTATTCGGAGGGGGAAGGGGCCAGAATGAAGCAGGTGGAGCAGGGAAGCACTTTTCATGAGGTCTTACCATGTTTATGCATGTGTGCATATCCATGTGCACAAGTTACTCGAGTTTCTCCTGAGTGTATGCATGAACTCATATTCTGCTATGGGTTAGAGCAAGCTAGGACTCTCTGAATCACCTGCCCCACTCTCACATAAGTTGGTGGATGTCCCCTTCGAAGTGGCCTCTTTGAGCAGTGCCCAACCTTCACACCCATACCAAGCAAGCTTAGATTTCTGTTTTTCTTAAACCAACTGGTACACAGACCCTCCCTCCACACCTTTCCTCACTTGAAGGATTAGTCATTGAGATCAAGTGAGGGGAAACCTGGTCCCCTGAGCCCTGAAGTTTTCAGAACAGGTTATGATGCTCATGTTTCTCAATTTGTATTTTCTGTGCTTTGAGCTTGGGTCCCATGAATTAGCTGCTCCTGTTCTTTGAAGTGGGTAGGGCGGGGAGGGAGGATTGAACTACAGGGTTATGCCCTGTATTACTACAAACACTATTTTATAACCCGCCATCGGAGTCAAACTACACCACCCATGTGTACATCCCTTTAAGAAGCTTCTTAAGATCTCAGAAGTTTACAAAAGCCTTTTTTTTATGAAAAGTCATAAAATTGTCAAATCATAAATCTTCAGAGTCCAGAATTCAGAAACTTAGGATATCTGGTCCCCTTAGGTGAGGGTATTTGAATCACCGATACTTAGTACTATTGGTGCCCAGAAGATTGGCCCCCGAGTTTCCTCTCAACATATCTTTGGGAAATGCATTCCCAGCCTCTCCAAGGCAGCAAATATCCAACCTCCAAGCTAGACAGTCTTTCTGAGAAGGAATCAGGAGAGGAAAGAAGGGGCTGGAGCCTGCTGGGTTGTGCCAGCAAGGGGCAGCTCTGGGGAAGGTAGAGTCTTTGCCCTGCAAGTGGGGAGCAGAGGGGAAGAGGTCTGAACCATCATAAGCCCCCAACTTACACCTGGCAAGGAGAGCAGGAGTTATATTTGAGACATTACAGGGGTGCTGAGAGAAGTCACATTCTAGCCACCAGTGCCCACATCATACTTGTCCATGTAGGACACTCTCCACTTGGGATGGACAACCTCCCAAACCAGCAGAGAGACAGGGATGGGGGGTAAGACAGGAGACTGTATTCTAGGTCAGGCTGTGATGCTAACTTCTTGGGTGGTCTTGAACTGTCTCTGGCCTCAATTTCCCATCTGCATCCTTCCTCATAGGAGTGATGTGAAGGTTTAAAGAACACCCAAATACCAAAAATCTATAAAACCTATGGCTGCAGGGACAAAAGTGCAAGGGTGGTGATTTCTGGGTGACTTAGTTTTCACTGCCCTTTTCTGCCCAAACAAGAGTCCCTAGAGTTAAACCACACACACACACACACACACACACACACACACACACACACACACACCTGTCTTTGCCATAACAATGACAGCTGGCAGCATGTGTTGTGTACCTGCTATGTGCCAGGTCCTGTGCTATGCCCTTTATGCATGAATTCATTCAATCCCTCAAACCACCCTTTGGGGTGAGTTCTAGGATGGCCCCCATGTTACAAGCAAGTACATGGGCTCAGAGAGGTTAAGGCACTTGCCCAAAGTCACACAGCTAAGATATGGAAAAGTATGGATTTGGATGCAGGTCAATCAGATTCCAGAGTGCCCTCTTGAGGTTTTGAACATGAATCAGATGGAGTCCCTGCCTCAAATGAATTAGGGGGCTGGAGGCAATTTTCAGGAGGAGTTAAGTTTTCTGGTGAAAGGAAGTTAAAGAATTGGAAATTAAAAGTCACATCACCTCAACTGAAACTTTTGTTATTCCACTGTGGCTGCTCCCAGAACTCATGCAACCTGGAACACACACAGGCATGCATACTTGTGGGCACCTGAAGCAATGCTTTCCTTTACTTCATGAGAGGCACACTGGTATATTTATTCTATTCTATTCTATTTTACTTTCAAAATGCTGGTTCTAACACACCAAGTTGCTTTTTTGGAATATTTATGGGGCATGACGTGCTGTTTGAAGAATGCAGACTCACAGGATAAACTCTGAACTCCCTGAGTGAGTCTCCAAGGCCCATTCTAGCCTGAGCTCTGCCCTTCTCCCCTGATCTCATCCCCATCTCATCAAACTTCCCTGCTGCCCATGGATTGTTTATGCCTTCAGGCCTTTGCACCAGCTCTTCCTTCTGCCTAGAATGCCTTTCCTGCATCCTCCGCTGAGGGCCAGAAATGTTTTTGAGAATCCTTTGTCCCTCCTCCAGCCTTCCATTCTCCCCCTATGCTCCTTATGCTAAAAGGGATCCAGATGGAAACAGAGAAAACTAGTTTGCAGGGTTCCAAAAAAGTTATTAGAAAGCAAGCTATGGAAAGGTAGCTTTGAAGCTTAATATCCAAGTAGATATGGATTACTTAGCATCCGTAAGCTACCTTCTGCACATATTTGAACTTCCATACAACATAATAACTATATGCTTCTAACTACAAGGTATAATTATTGCTTGTATAAATGAAGACACTTTCAATCTATTCCCAACATAGAGAGACCAAAGCTCCTAACAGTAGCTTTCTCTGGGTAATGTGAATTACTTCTCAGAACCAGCCATGTTCCATTCCACTTCCTGTTACTTAAAAAAAATTAATTCATTAAATTAGAATTTTGCTTCTGGTCATGACATCTGGACAGAAGAGCAATAAGGAAATAGAAGATGTGGATGATACCATAAACCAACTAGTCCTAACGGACATATACAGAACACTCTGCCCAACAGCAGCAGAATGCACATTCTTCTCAAGTGTGCATGGAGCATTTTGCAAGATTGACCATCTTAGGTCCAAAAAAAGTTTCAGCAAACTTGAAAAGACTGAAATCATACAAAGAATCTTCTCAGACCACCTGAGAATGAAGCTCAAAATCAGCACCAGAAGAAAAACTGCAACATTCATAAATATCTGGAACTTAAACAACATGCTCCTACACAACCAGTGGGTTAATGAAGAAATCACAAGGGAAATGAGAAAATATTTAAGACGAAGGGAAATGAAAACACAGCAAACCAAAATTTAAAGAATGGAGTGAAGGCAGTTCTCAGAGGGAAATATATAGCGGTAAACACCTAGATTTAAAAAGAAGAAAGATCTCCAGTCAATAATCTAACGCCAAACTTTCAGGAGTGAGAAAAAGGACAAACTAAACCCAAAGTTAGCAGACAGAATGAAATAATAAAGATTAGAAAAGAGATACAAAATAGAGAATACAAAATAAAGAAAAACAACAAAATCAAAAGTTGGTTTTTAAAAAAACTCACTGAAATTGGCAAACCTTTAACTTGACTGACAAAGAAATAAAGAGAGATGACACAAATAACTGAAATCAGAAATGAAAGTGGGACCTTACAACCAACCTTACATAAACAAAAAGGATTATTAAAATACTTTGAGCAATTTTATGCCAATAAATATGATATTCTAGAGAAAATGGGATATTTCCTAAAAATACAGAAAATACTTAATTCAAAAAGAAAGTGAAAATCTCAGATCTATAATAAGTAAGGACATAAAAGCAGTAATTTAAAAATCTCCCAACATAGAAAAGTCAGGACTGGGTGCTTCACTTGTGAATTCTATCAAACACTCAATTATTAACACCAATCCTTCTGAAAGTCATCTGAACAATCAAAGAGGTGGGATCACTTCCTAATTCATTCGATGAAGCCAGCTCTGCCCTGAGACCAAGACCCAGTAAAGACAACCCAAGAAAATAAAATTGCAGACCAGTATTCCTCATGGGATATTCTCCTCTACAATGAACAATTTGAAATGGAAATTATGAAAACAATCCCATTTTCAACCACATCCATATGAATAAAATATCTAGGAATAGATTTAACCCATGAGGTCCTGGTCACTGTTCTCTCCAGAATGGACCCAGAGGCTGCCCTGACAGCACAGGCTGCCTCCACACCAGGCTGAGGTGGGGGTCGTGGAAGGACCAGCAGCCATGCCACGATATTTTCCTCCCATCAAGTTCCCTTTTTCTTGATTTGGTGCCCGAGCAGTTATTGCAACCCTTTAACTGTTCCCTGGAGCTCTGAGAATGATGATTCTGCACGTTTTGCATGTCGTTTAAGTCTTCTGTGGGGAGACAGAGCACTGAAGTGTTTCACACCACCATCTTGTTGAGGTCACCCCCCCCTTTCCTTTTCCTTTTGAAATCATTATAGATCCACAAGAAGTTTCAAAAAATGTACACGAAGTCAGCACTGAATGCCTTAGGAGACCCGAAGGTGTGGCAGCAGGTGTTTTTGAAGGGAGCTCGGAGTGGTGCACTCCCAACGTGACCACAGCACTCTCGTGAGCTGCAGAGATCCACTTCTCAGTGTGCATTTAAGGAAGGAGCTCCTCCTTGGTTCCCAGGGGTCTCTCTTCCTGAAGGGGAATCTGTCAGGTCTCAGAAAAAAGAACTTTACATTTAAGAAGGACTTTTAACCAGAGGGCCCCTCAGCTTCTTTTACAGAACCAGATGTGGCAGCAAGATAAACGATCACAAGGTTTATGGTCAAAAGACGTTTGAGAGCCCCAGACATGCCAGCGCCTCATCCCCCAAGAAGTCCTGCTGGATAACCCTTGTTGGTACATGCAGCCGCATATCAAAGGAGAGCAGCACCAATCAGATCATCGGTCAACGAGCCCCCATCCCCAGCAACCAATCAGATCATAGGTCAGCAAGCCCCCATCCAATCAAGGGATGACACACCACCTAGTGGGGACCCTCCCCTCTTGGTGTAGCTTTCCTTTTTAATGCAGCTCCCAGAACAGAAGCGGAACCATTTTCTTTTCCTTCTGCTGCAAGTTTTGCTGGCTCCCACCTGCTTTTTCCCCTCAATAAACGTTAAGTTTTGACTCGTAGTCCCTTGTGGAATCCTTAACGACTCCATGCCTAACACAATGGTGCCAACGTCAGGAATGGAGGAATGGAGGTCAGACTGAGGCTTAGCTTTCCGGCCTCTTCGGGCCACAAGACTACCTTCCAGTCAACCCTGTTGGGAGATTATACTGATGCTTGAGTTTCTGGCCCTTGGGGCTATGGAAACAGCCTCCCAGTCTCTCCATTCCCTGAACAGCACAGCTGTTCAAGCTTCCATGCACTGGACGGCTTGAGTCGACCAGCTCAGACCACCCTGATGTGAAGCTGGCTCACCCCCATGGCACTCAAACATCTACAACTAATTCGGCGCTAGGTAAGTGACACCTTTCTGCCCAGATCCTCCCCTCGAGAGTTTTGTTTGGTGTCCCAGGGACACCCGGCCTACCCCAGCCTGGCACCCTGGCCTCCTGGCCTGAAAGTCTGAGTGCTCAGCCCAAACTCTCCAGCTCTGCAAGCATTTTTTTTCCCCATTGCAGCAGTCAGAGTAGCTCAGGGGATGCCTTGAGCAAAAGACTGCAACACAATTTCCTGATTCCTGACAACAAACCAGGGATGCCCGCTTTGTTGTTGGGACTGGATCGTGGATCTGGGCAGTTAGTCTCACTTGGAGCTACATCTTGGGTAGCCCCATAAGCCTTCAATAGAAGCTCATAACTGTAAGCCTCTAACAGAGCAATAACTCATAAGCCTCCCACAGGCAGGGTCCCAACACATGTCAGCCTCACATCTCCAGGGGGAACATAAACCTCCCATGAGCAAAGTTCCCTAGTGCTTGGCAACCCTCCCCTCCCCCTTTTTTATTTGGAGTTTAGCAAATCTCTTCCTTTCCTCACAAAATCATGGGTAATGCCCAGTCACTTCATAGTGACTCTAAAATTGCCCCTCCCCCTAAATCTTCCCCCTCAGATGTTTACTCCATATTCTCAATAAACTCCAATTAGAAGGGGAAATAAAACCAGAGAAACTTATTTCTTTCTGCAATACAGTTTGGCCACAATATCCGTTAGAACAACAAAAACGTTGGCTGGAAAAATGGCATTTTCGATTGGCAAATTCTCATCGAACTTGATAATTTTATTAGGCGCAATGGCAAACGGTTTGAAGCTTCCCACTCCCTACTCCCAAATTTATTGAAGTCTTAACCTTCTCTGTGCCACTCTATCACTTCACCTCCTTTATAAAAAAATCTTCTAAGCTCTCTGCCCCTCAGCAGACCTCCTTAACACTGAGAAGTCCCTCATAACAAAAGAAAAAACTCTGAATGGCAAGATTCAAAAACTTTAGTCTTGTAATTACTATAAACAAAGGGGGACATCAGAAAGCAACTGCCCCCTGAATCTCCCTAAGGCAGCAGAAAACTGCCAAAGAGCTGCCTCTGGAAAAAGCAAAGGCCTTTTCTGATAGTCCTGGCCACAACTTTTAATAAAATAGGCCTAATAATTTAAAATAGTTAAAAAAAACAGCATAAGAAGTCTCAAAATTCCATAACACTTACCTAAAACTTTCAAACCCAAAAAGCCCATTATCTTTCTGTCTATGCAACCAATTTAGAAGTTTTCCTAAATTTAAACTTGGGACAAATTAAATGAGTTCAATATATTTCCCAGAACTTAATAGTCAATGTACTTTTAAAGTTCTTCATAATTTTAGAATATTAAAAGAGCAATAGAAAGAATTGAATAACAAGTTTTTAAGTTGAACAAATGCAATTTTGTTCTACTTAGGTATGTTCTCCTTAAATTTAAATAAATTTACTAACAAATAAGCTAATATTATAAGAACATTGTCAAAATTTCTCTTAAACTAACCTAACAGGTTGCATAAACTGAGCAATGTACCTGGTAATGTTGACACTTAAATATAATAAAAATAATGATATGGTAATACTTCAAATATATCCTATTTAAGAAATAAGTTTAATAAGGAATATAAATGATTTTTTAATGTAACCTTAATTACCTGGATTTTAAAGAATCTAGCCTTTGTTATTTGGCCATTTTGTTACCTCAGTATATGAAAGAATTTAAATTTGTAGTGGATTTGTTAATATCAATCAGAATATTTCTTTTAGTAAATGCTGTCATAAATACAGAAAACCTAATTCTAGGCTTAAAAAATTTACATTCTAGGTAGAATATACTTGTATCAGGGCATAGGGTAAAGCAGTCATAATGAAAGAATAAAAATGCTGGAAGAATTTTAAAAGCAGAGAGTAAAGAATGACCCAAGACATCCTCATAGAGCTGACACACGTAAGACCTTTAAATAAAAAAATAGCGTTTTAACAAATAGAACTCTGAACCAGTTTTAGAAACCATAACTTAATTCTGTGAATTAACACATTCCTGATATTGTTTAGCAGTAAGAATATTGTTGAGAAAAAAAATGAGGATTTTTCTGGATGTAAATCCCTTAAATATAAAAAAGCTGATTATATTTAAACTTTCCTGATCTCTGAAGGTAATGCTGAATTGGACTGAGAGATTTTAGATATATTATAAAGTAATCATTTATGTGTCCTGAATATAAAATGTATAGATGACTGGCTATATTCTTAACCAAAGCATAAATTTCTTCCCTTCCTCCATTATTTTATACTGTCTCACTCTTTTTCCCCTTCATGAATACTAGTATTGGAAGGAAATATGCAGGTTCAAAAGCTTTGTATTATATATTTAATAAAAGAAAGCTTTTATGTTAAGCTCAGTAGTCATACAAAACTAAAGCTTAGTTTTTCTCCCTGTTAAAATAATGTGGACATCAGAACAATATCCTTGTTAATGTTTATGTTGGCATTATCCTTTATTTCAAAAGACAAGTCTTCTCACTGCTAGGGAAAAACTGTTACAAATAATTGTTCTTTTGCCTTGTATAAGTAAGGTGCTAAAATAACTTAAATTATTGCATAAGAAGTGTTTGGAAAATATTACAGTGGTTAAAAGGGATTTTCTATCTTTTTGCTAGTTAAATTTGAATAAATAAAATATTCATATGTTTGGAGATTGTATAAATTCCTAAATATTTGACAATATTCTCACTGTCAATGTTATATGCTGATACTAATCGTGTGATAAGCAATGGTAAGGTGCTGTTAGTCATGGTTTTAGTTATGCTAAAAAGGCTACAGATCATAGGAACAGCCAAATTGTCAAGTTGTACTGCTTTGCTGTAATACTTCTCTAAAAGTATATGTGCTCAACTTTAAAAGAAAGGTTGAATATGTATATAATAATAACTCAGGTAAATGTGTAAAAGTATAACAGAACAAAACTTCTGCTATGGTTTCTTAATATAAAACAACAGTCTGTTTTTAATTCTCAAAGAAGCTTCATTTTAAAATGCTTATAAAAATTAAAGCTCAGATTGTAAGCATAAACATTACCATTACATTATGAGATACTTTTATTCTTTGTATAGACCAGTGATTCCCTGGAACTTTAAGTGTCTGTGTAACACCTAAAATTCCAATTTGGTTCTCCAGCTCGGAAAGTTAACATGGATCCACACAGCAATGGCCAAAAAAACTAAAAGAGAGCAAAATCCAGTTAAAGATGTGATAAAACTGATCTGGTTAAAACCAAGGTAAATCAATATACAAGGTAAAAATTAATATTTCTGTATTTTAAAGCTTTAACTTTTGTGTGAGATAAAAGAAAAATGTTTATTTTGTCCAAAATTTGCACTAAACTGAACATTTTTCTTAAGAAAGAGGAGTTCCCAATTTAATAAGCCAAGGCCCCAATTTTGAGGCTTGCCTCATGAAACTTATTTCTGTAATATTAAACTGAATCCCTACTTAGAATTAGTACCTAAGAGCCATCTCCAGAAAAATCTCTGCTGTTGCTCAAATGTGGACTCTCTCTAAGCCAAACTCTGAGCTTCCCCCACAACATGGGATATAATTTCCAGGGATGTAAGCCTGGCACTAGCAGTGTGAAACATAACTGGCCCTTGGAACTGTGAGATATAAGCTCCAAGGATGAGACTGGCCCTGACATCATGGGTGAACTGACTAAAAAGGGGGAAAGAAATAGAGTTTAAATGCCTAAAAGATTTCAAATCGAGTTGAGAGGTTATTCTGGAGGTTACACTTATGCAAGTTTCAGCCAGATATTGCAAACTGCCACAATATGGCAAACCCCAACCAACAATGTTCCTAGAAACCCTAAAGGATATCTAGTGCTCTATAATTTACTTATTAAAATTGTTTTTCAGAAACTTGAAACCTCCAGATTGTTCCAATGCCAAAAAAATCTCTGAAACCCAAAGATGCTGGACTCTCCAAGAATAACAACTAGTTTCATCATTCATCTCTTTGCCCCTTAATAATAATGCCCCTTTTTCAGCCTGGAAGCAGTGAAAAGAGCCCTGGATATCCTAACCACAATAGCAAGAGAACCTATGCTCATATGAATTTTCCTCCTAGCCCCTGCCTCTTACAATGTCTGACTAGATTTGTTCACAGGTCAACAGCAGCCGTGACCAACCAGCAAAATTCTGAAAACATATTCCTGCTACAGCTCCTATCACAACAAAAACATCACTATCAGCCCATTCCAACAGAAGGTGCCCAAAAACCCAATTAATAATGCCCCTGCTCAACTCAAAGCAATCCCCCCCACCTATGCCCATGCTCAGCTGAAGTAGCCAAAGAAAGAACACAACATCCCTGTTCCTTCTAAAAATTGCTTTGAGCTAAGCTAAGGCATTCACCCAAACCCAACCCGAGCTTCATTCAATTTTTATTAAAAGAAAAAGGCAGGAATGTCAGGTCTCAGAAAAAGAACTTTACATATAAGAAAGACTTTTTAACCATGGGGCCCCTCAGCTTCTTTTACAGGACCACATGTGGCAGCAAGATAAACGATCACAAGGTTTATGGTCAAAAGATGTTTGAGAGCCCCAGACATGCCGGCACCTCACACACCAGAAGGCCTGCTTGACAAGCCTTGTCAGTACATGCAGCTGCACATGAAAGGAGAGCAGGGTGTCAGAACCCCAGCAACCAGTCATATCATAAGTCAATGAGCCCCCATCCAGTCAAGGATGACACACCACCTAGTGGGTACCCTCCCTGCTTGGCATAGTTTTCCTTTTTAATGCAGCTCCCAGAACAAAGAGCCAGAGCCATTTTCTTTTCCTTCACTGGCAGGTTTCACTGCCTCCCACCTGCTTTCTCCCGTCAATAAATCTGTCAAGCTTTGACTCACTGTTCCATGTGGAATCCTTAATGACTCCATGCTTAACAAAACCTAGAAGAGGGATGCTTGTGGAATGAGTTATAGCCAACATGGCATGAAACTGGGGCTCATTTTCTCCTTCCTCCACCTTCTAGTCTAAATTTTCCCACCTCAGTGGCCACCCCCACTGCTCTCAGTTGCTTACCTGGTTGCATGACCTATGCTTTCGTTTTGTTAAGTCCAAGGCTTCAATAGGCTTAATCTTCTCAGACCAGTGTTGCTGCATGTACCCATAATTGTTGCCATAAGGCAGAAAACTACCAAGAAATACCAAAATCAATCATCTGAGTTTCATGTATATTCTTCCTTGCTACCTTCATGTAAAAGCAGCCTTACTTGTTACTGCTAATCAGGGTCAATTATCCCACCTCTTCTTGTCTGCTAATCTCTGGGCAAAATCCAAAGTACCCAAGGGACAGAACAGCTTATAGTTCAAAGGCTCTTGCTGTGTCCTATGGCAAGATTGTTTTCCCCTCAGGGACCAAGACCTTCAACCCTGCAGAAAAAAATAGTTTTAGGAACAAGAAATGCAAAATCCCCAAGAGGGTAGTAGGGTGTTTGTAAGTAGAACCACTCCTGCTTTGGTTACCAGACATATGTATTCTTTTAACTGAGGACACAGTACATTATAAAGGTCTCTGATTTAGTGTCTGTACTGAGCTCTGAAGGACAGCACCCCATCCTTACAGAGTATTGCATACAAGCTGATGTTTTAGCTGTGCCTTTAGTAGGCCATCCCAATGGTCTATCAGGGCAGCTGCTTCTAGATGGATCCCTTGGTTTGGGCTCACATCCACCCCTTCTTGGGATGCAGTGGGTCTTCAGGTCTGATGCATGTTGTGTGGGATTTGGTGCCTGAGGATCAAGCATTCCAAACCCCTGCATAGTAGTGCTGGCTGATGCTCTGAAGCAACTATCCATGTGAGGACAAACTGCTGGTCCCACTGCAGTTAGCCTGCTTCTGAGTGGACAGTTTATTTCTTTAAGAATACTGAGGTTGCAATCCCCTCTCTATATGGGATGTGACTCCCAGGGATGTAAACCTCCTGGCAACGTGGAATGAGCTGGGACTCAGCATCATGGGATTAAGAAAGCCTTCTCAGCTGAAAGGGAGAAGAGAGAAATGAGACAAAATAAAGTGTCAGTGGATAAGAGATTTCAAACAGAGTCAAGAGGCTATCCTGGAGGTTATTCTTATGCATTATATAGATAACCCCTTTTTAGTTTATGGTGTATTAGAGTAACTAGAGGGAAGTGCCTAAAACAGAGCTGTGTTCTAGTAGCCATGTTTCTTGAAGATTAATGTATAATGATATGGCTTTCACAATGTAACTGTGTGATTGTGAAAACTTTGTGTCTGATGCTCCTTTTATCTAGGGTTTGGAAAGATGAGTAAAAAAATATGGATAAAAAATAAGCAAATAATGGGGGAACAAAGGTTAAAATAAATTGAATAGATTGAAATATTAGTGGTCAATGAAAGGGAGTGGTAAAGGATATGGCATGTATGAGTTTTTTATTTTTTCTTTCTTTTGTTGGACAGATGCAAATGTTCAAAAAAAATGATCATGGTGATGAATAAACAACTATGTGATGATACTGTGAGCCAGTGAGTGTAACCATGTCAAGAATGTTTGTATGTTTCTGCTTGAGACTAAAGCAAGAAATGTTTATTTGTTACAAATTTTGTATTTTGACTAGTGCATTTCCTAATTTAATGTAATTGGACAGTTTAATTGAACATCATAAATACATGGAACCTTGAATAGGGCATGAGATTTTGTAGGTTTGTTCAGGTTAGTGTGATGCCTCAACAAATCCCAGCATGATTTGAACAGTGAAGAAAGAAGTATTAGCAAAGTCCCCTTGAGGAAATGGGAGAAAGGGGGAAAATTCAACTTCCCTATTTGGAGAATTTCTGATATTTTCGCAAGCAGTGGGGACAATCAAATCAATAGGCTGAGTCCTCAATCTTGGGGTTTGAACCTATGAAACGTATTCCTGCAAAGGACAGGCTAAGCTTCTAAAAATTAGCCCTAAGAGTCACCTCCAGAGAACCTCTTTTGTTGCTCAAATGTGGCCTCTCTCCTCACTGCCCTATGTGGGAAAGAAAGCCTGGGATAAGCCAGGACCTGGCATCAAGAGATTGAGAAAGCCTTGACTGAAGGAGGGAAGAGAGTAATGAGACAAAATAAAGTTTCAGTGGCTAACAGAGTTCTGACAGGGTCAAGAGGTTATTCTGGAGGCTATTCTTATGCACTATATAGATATCCCTTTTTAGTTTATGGTGTATTGGAATGGCTAGAAGGAAGTCCCTGAAACTGTTGACTGTATTCTGGTAGCCTAGATTCTTGAAGACAATTGTATAAAGATATAACATTGACAATGTGACTGTGTGATTGTGAGAACCTTGCATCTGATGCTCCTTATATCCAGGGTATGGACAAATGAATAAAAAATATGGATAAAAATAAATAAATAAATAATGGGGGGACAAAAAGTAAAGTAAATTGGAAAACACTGGTGGTCAATGAGAGGAAGAGGTAAGGGGTATGGTATGTATGAGTTTTTTCTTTTTTCTTTTTATTTCTTTTCCTGGAGTGATGCAAATGTTCAAAAAATGATCATTGTGATGAATATACAACTATGTGATGATATTGTGAGCCACTGATTGTATACAATGTATGGAATGTTTTTATGTGAAAAATATATGTTTGTAAAGTTTTTAAAATAAAAATATTTTAAAGGGGTGTGGCCAAGATAGCAGCTTAGCAATGTGTGCATTTTAGTTCGTCTTCCAGAACAACTACTAAAAAACCAGAAACAGTACAAAACAGCTCCTGGGGCCACGTCAGTGACCAGACACACAGCGTACCCCAGTCTGGACCAGCTGGACCAGCTATGAGCCTCCCCAGAACCGTGAGTTCCCCAAGCCATGGCGGCCGGCGCCCCTCCACCACAGCCTGCTTCCCAGAGGGAAAAGAAAGAGACTTTAACAGCAGCAGGGGCTAAACCCAACCAAACGCCAATTGTGGAATTAATTAACAAATTCTGACTATTAAAAATAGGCCCCCAGCTCAGGTGAACCAGGTCAAAGCGTAGGTCGCTCACTGGGCTAACGGAAAAAGAGGAAAGGGGAGGAAACGGAGGTTTTTGTGTGTTTCTACCAAGGCTTGGCTGCTTCTGGATTCAGTGGCGGGACTTCTCTGGCTGCAACTGCCCCAGGCATAGGCAGTAATGGGCTGCTTTCAGAGCTTGTCTCCCACCTGTGCCTTCCCCAGGGGAGGGGTGAAGCCCAACTCAGGTGGAATCACTCCCTCAAGGAATTCAGACCCCAGGGCTTGGCAATTTGAAGCCATTAAAACCAGCCTGCAAACTCTCCTCTGTCTCCACCATGCCCCCAGCAGGGAGAGTCTGCCAAAGTAACAGGTGCTGCATCATCTTGTGCTGGTGGGACCTGCAGGCAGACAAGCACCACATACTGGGCAGGATAAGAAAAACAGAGCCCAGGGACTTCACAGGAAAGTCTTTTAACCTGATGGGTCTCACCCTTTGGGAAAACTGACGCAGGTGACTCCTCCCCCCGATAGGAGGCCACTTTAGTCCGGGAAAACCCGGCTGGAGTCTATAATACCAATGTAGACCCTCCTAAGGGTGAGATACAGGAGCTGAAACAATTAATTCAGAATATACGAACAGACATGGAAAACCTTTTCAAAAACCAAATCAATGAATTGAGGGAGGATATGAACAAGGCAAGGAATGAACAAAAAGATGAAATCGAAAGTCTGAAAAAACAAATCACAGAACTTATGGGAATGAAAGGCACAGTAGAAGAGAAGAAAAAAACAAAAGAAACCTACAAAAGTAGATTTCAAGAGAGAGAGGATAGGATTAGTGAACTGGAGGATGGAACATCTGAAATCCAACAAGAAACAGAAACTATAGGGAAAAAAATGGAAAAATATGAGCAGGGACTCAGGGAACTGAATGATAATATGAAGCACACAAATATACGTGTTGTGGGCATCCCAGAAGGAGAAGAGAAAGGAAAAGAAGGAGAAAAACTAATGGAAGAAATTATCACTGAAAATTTCCCAACTATTATGAAAGACCTAAAATTACAGATCCAAGAAGTGCAGCATACCCCAAAGAGAATAGATCCAAATAGACGTTCTCCAAGACACTTACTAATCAGAATGCCAGAGGTCAAAGAGAGAGAGAGAATCTTGAAAGCAGCAAGAGAAAAGCAATCCATCACATACAAGGGAAACCCAATAAGACTATGTGTAGATTTCTCAGCAGAAACCATGGAGGCAAGAAGACAGTGGGATGATATATTTAAATTGCTAAAACAGAAAAAACTGCCAAACAAGAATTCTATACCCAGCAAAACTGTCCTTCAAAAATGAGGGAGAAATTAAAACATTTTCAGACAAAAAATCACTGAGAGAATTTGTGACCAAGAGACCAGCTCTGCAAGAAATACTAAAGGGAGCACTAGAGACAGATATGAAAACACAAAAGAAAGAGGTGTGGAGAAGACTGTAGAAAGAGGGAAAATTAGATATGACATATAAAATCCAAAAGGCAAAATGGTAGAAGAAAGTATTACCCGTACAGTAATAACACTAAATGTTAATGGATTGAACTCCTCAATCAAAAGACATAGACTGGCAGAATGGATTTAAAAACAGGACCGATCTATATGCTGTCTACAGGAAACACATCTTATACCCAAAGATAAACATAGGTTGAAAGTGAAAGGTTGGGAAAAGAGATTTCATGTTAATAACAACCAGAAAAGAGCAGGAGTAGCTATACTAATATCCAACAAATTAGACTTCAAATGTAAGACAGTTAAAAGCGAGAAAGAAGGATACTATGTACTAATAAAAGGAACAATTCAGCATGAAGACATAACAATCATAAATATTTATGCACCGAACCAGAATGCGCTAAAATACATGAAGCAAACACTGCAAACACTGAAAAGGGAAATAAACACAACCACCATAATAGTTGGAGACTTCAATTCCCCACTCTCATCAATGGACAGAACATCTAGACAGAGGATCAATAAAGAAACAGAGAATTTGAACATCACAATAAATGAGCTAGACTTAACAGACATTTATAGGACATTACACCCCACAACAGCAGGATACACCTTTTTCTCAAGTGCTCATGGATCATTCTCAAAGATAGACCATATGCTGGGTCACAAAGCAAGTCTCAACAAGTTTTAAAAGATTGAAATCATACAAAACACTTTCTCAGATCATAAAGGAATGAAGTTGGAAATCAATAATAGGCAGAGTGCCAGAAAATTCACAAATATGTGGAGGGTCAACAACACACTCTAAAACAACCAGTGGGTCAAGGAAGAAATTACAAGAGAAATCAGTAAATATCTTGAGGCAAATGAAAATGAAAACACAACATATCAAAGCTTATGGGATGCAGTAAAGGCAGTGCTAAGAGGGAAATTTATTGCCCTAAATGCCTATATCAAAAAAGAAGAAAGGGCAAAAACTCAGGAATTAACTGTCCACTTGGAAGAACTGGAGAAAAAACAGCAAACTAACCCCAAAGCAAGCAAAAGGAAAGAAATAACAAAGATTAGAGCAGAAATAAATGAAATTCAGAACATGAAAACAATAGAGAAAATCAATAAAACCAGAAGCTGGTTCTATGAGAAAATCAATAAAATTGATGGGCCCTTACAAGATTGACAAAAAGAAGAAGAAAGAGGATGCAAATAAATAAGATCAGAAATGGAAGAGGAGACATAACCACTGACCCCACAGAAATAAAGGAGGTAATAACAGGATACTATGAACAACTTTATGCTAATAAATACAACAATGTAGATGAAATAGACAACTTCCTAGAAAGGCATGAACAACCAACTTTGACTCGAGAAGAAATAGATGACCTCAACGAGCCAATCACAAGTAAAGAAATTAAATCAGTCATTAAAAGCTTCCCAAAAAGAAAAGTCCAGGACCAGACGGCTTCACATGTGAATTCTATCAAACACTCCAGAAAGAATTAGTACCAATCCTGCTCAAAATCTTCAAAAAAATTGAAGAGGAGGGAAACCTACCTAATTCATTCTATGAGCCAACAGCACCCTCATACCAAAACCAGAAAAAGATATTACAAAAAAATAAAACTACAGACCAATCTCTCTGATGAATATAGATGCAAAAATCCTCAACAAAATTCTAGCAAATCGAATCCAGCAACACACTAAAAGAATTATACATCATGACCAAGTAGGATTCATCCCAGGTATGCAAGGATGGGTCAACATAAGAAAATCAATTAATGTAATACACCATATCAACAAATCAAAGCAGAAAAATCACATGATCATCTTGATTGATGCAGAGAGGCATTTGACAAAATTCAACATTCTTTCCTGTTGAAAACACTTCAAAGGATAGGAATACAAGGGAACTTCCTTAAAATGATAAAGGGAATATATGAAAAACCCACAGCTAATATCATCCTCAATGGGGAAAAACTGAAAACTTTCCCCTAAGATCAGGAACAAGACAAGGATGTCCACTATCACCACTGTTATTCAACATTGTGTTGGAAGTTCTAGCCAGA
>PVIY010046065.1:0-18693 GCA_004026745.1 Myrmecophaga tridactyla | reverse complement strand
ATCTCCAAAGGTCGCTGGCTGGTGGACTCTCTGCTTTGTAGTGTCACTCTCTCTGAATCTCTCATTCTCCAAAATGTTTCCTCTTTTATAGGACTTCAGAAACTAATCAAGACCCACTCAAATGGGTGGAGACATGTCATCCCCTAATCCAGTTTAACAACCATTCTTAACTAAATCACATCAACCGGGCAGATGATCTCATCACAGTTTCAAACATACAGTATTGAATAGATTATTCTACCTTTACGAAATGATATTTTGATTAAAACATGGCTTTTCTTAGGGGGCATACTTCTTTCAAACCAGCACACCAACAAAACTTCTTCTCTCAGCCAATATGAGTAGATGGCAGAGAATTTCATTACTGTATGAGTGAGCATTGCTGATTAGCTATCTAAACTAAGAAATAGCTAAAATTATTTTACATATTTAGAATTTTATAATTTCCACCTCTATCAGAAAGGGGCATAATTTATATTTCATAATATATCCATAGTGCAAACTAACTGTTTTTTAATGAAATTAACTCTAGAGAAATCTGATAGAGTCTTGGAGGAAATAAAATCATAAAAGAAAATAAGTAAATGAAATTTCAGTTTTATAGATTGTGAATCAGTTACCAAGCAGAAGCTGGTGATTTAGCCACCTTTGACACTTTTTTAAAGTTGATTCAAATTAGGCTTTAAGTTATGCTCATCAGTTAAAAAGCATAACTTAATTGTCCAAAGTAAAGAATGCTGCATAACTTTATTGTACAGAAATACTGAGCTGCTTCTTGCATTAAAAAAAATAATAAAAATCATGGTGTGACAGTGGCTCAGTAGCAGAATTCTTGCCTGCCATGCCGGAGACCCGGGTTTGATTCCCAGTGCCTGCCCATGTAAAAAAAATAAAATCAGTTAAAAGTTTCCAAATAGTGAAATGTGGGTGGATTCTGGATGTATTTTGAATGTAGAGCCAACGGTTTTCCTGATGGAGTGTAAAAAAGAAAGAAAAAAGGAAGGAAAGAAAGGAGGGAGGGAGGAGAGAGACAAAAAGAATAGCACTGAAGATGACTTGAGTTCTTGGCATCAACTGGAAGGATGGATTTATTATCAGCTGAGCTCTTCAGGGAGATCTGGTTTGGGGGAGAGGTGCAAGATAGTTCAGAAAAAGGAATTTCCAATAAAATACCATCTTGAGATAAGTTGACAGTTATCTGACATGTTAATATTTTGGTTAATGAGATTAGAGAATATAAAAAGTTGTGTATTTTTAAATAGTTTAGGTTAATCATGATAATATACTTATTTCACGGGACTTCGTTGTTAATATATGCATCACTCAGGTCTCTAATTCCTCACTCTTAGCGCTGTGCCTGTGATGGGGCAGTGCTCAGTGAATGCTGTTGGTTCCTCTACAGCTGATACCACCTGAACAGGGAAACAGATGAAAAACAGTCGTTTCCACCTTTCCAGTGTTGTGCCCATCACAGATGCACTGAGAGGTGTTTTTCCTAAATTTGTCCTCTCGCAAATAGATAATGTTTTTTTCTTCAAGAAATGGAGTTGTCTTCAAGACATCTGTGAGTAACTAGCTCCTACTTAATTCCTCAGAATCTGTGAACACACAGAGGAATGAGTGTAAAACAAAATATGACTTGACAAAACATGATTAGACAACAATCTGTCACGATATAAAAAATTGTCTTAATCCATATGGGAGAAATTGTGATTATTTTTACTCAAATATTTCCCATGGCATTTTTTTCCCCACTGAATTTT
The DNA here is from genome assembly GCA_004026745.1 of Myrmecophaga tridactyla. Classification (NCBI taxonomy): domain Eukaryota; kingdom Metazoa; phylum Chordata; class Mammalia; order Pilosa; family Myrmecophagidae; genus Myrmecophaga; species Myrmecophaga tridactyla. The sequence goes on along the minus strand of PVIY010046065.1, from coordinate 16,930 downwards.
TTTTTAAGAGAAAAATTGGCCTTGTTCAAATATATACTCTGAATAACGATGTGCTTTTGGAACTAAACTTTTTGTTCATTACCAAGGTTTACGTACTTCCTTTCTCCATTTTGTAATTTATATCTGTAAGCATTCATCTAGCTGATGCCACTAACTTCATTGAAATAAAGAAAAAGGACGTTCAGAAAGTCAAAGTAATTATTTAGAACATATTTAGTAAATCCTTATTTGGAGTGAATTTGGTTATAAAGTCAGTCCTGTGATTTCGGTTAAATTGTCCTCTTGTCAGTGCTCGCTAATACGTAAGTTGACAGCCTTCTTCCAAAGGCTGGTCCAACTTGCTTCCTGTGGTTGTGATTCTGAGGCTCAGCTGAACCTTCACGTGGAAGTTGCAGTGAGAGCACTTCACTAGTGAGAGGTGAGCGTGTGCTTGCTGTCAGGTGGCAGCGTGGTTGTGACAGACACTTGGAACCTCAAAGTCTTGTGTCTCTTCAGCAGGAGGTCAGCAGGGCCAACGTGCAGCTTTAGACCGTTGATTTGGCATCTGGCCCTGGACAGGTCACACTGGCCAGCCAAATTAGCCCCAGGCCTGAGAAGAGCACTATGGGAGGAAGAAATGGGATCTAAGTAAATGGAGTAGAACTAATGTGAAAAGGATGACTTTTTCATCATATTCTAAACCTCCCCTGTTTTTCTTTTCTTTTCACATTCCTTAGCTTCTTGGAATTCTTGCTTTAAGAGGAATCAAGCCCCCACCTTGCAATATAACAACCCTAGTTGAACATTGCTTCCTTTGAAGGACTTGGAAGCCCCTGGACAGGAATAGGTTACTTGGAAGGTGTCTTGCTTACCTGTAGAAACCAAGCTGCCCACTGACAGCAGCACAGACAAATAATAACGTTCAGGGGTCGTTTTTTGCTATATTTGGGAGGAAAAAGCACAATGAGGAATACGTTTTCCCTATAATTGGAACACATTAAAAATACTTTTGCTGCAAGGATTTAAATGAAGGTACTAACTTAGCTGCTTAATGTGCCAAACCCAATCCAACAGCTCCATTGTAGCTTAATATCGTAACTTTTTAAAAATATGAGTAAAGCGGTATCACCCACAAAAAAGAAAAAATCCTTTGTGGAATTTTTTTACTTTTCCCCAATGAAATGTTTTAGCTGTGACATGTAATTAGAAATTCCATCTCTCTATTTTTTTAATGTAAATAGAAAATACGTATTGAAGACCAAATGCATATTGTATACAGCCAAATGCACAGATTAAGATGAGCCTTTAGAAATTCAATATTAAAAGCATACACAGTCTGTTGCCAAAACTGTTAACCCCATGGTGCAGACACCCTCAGTGAAGGATCCCACACCAAATGCAGAGAACAACCACTTTAATGCCCGTGGGACCGGTTCCATCTGAATAAGCAGCACAGTAAAACCTAAAAGGACAGGGAAACAGTAACAGGTTGCTGGGATTAATCATCTCAGAAACAGAGTGTTTTTATTTTTTTACAGAACTATATACTTGAATGCAAACATGAACACAGTTTGTTTCCCGACTTTCTTTCTATGGACCAAAAATGCTCAGACTCTAGCCAAACTGGGTTTTTCCCTTGAGATAGGGTGTGCTCTTACTGGCAGCAGTAAGTAAGCTGGTGGTCACAATTGACTATTTTTTTTTAATGATTTCCAGGGCTTTTTGTACGTTCTCTCATTTGAACCTTACAGCAAAACTTTGAAGCAGGTGTTTTTATCCCCATTTTATAAATGAGGAAAGGGAAGCTCAGAAGGGTTAAATAACTTACCTAAGGTCACACAGTTATGGAAAGAAGGTTTGAACTGGCTTCCTCCTGTCTCTAAAGCCAGAGCTCTTCACCATTACTCTGTCTTGACTCTGTGCGTTTTGATTTAGTGGGAGACTCTTTCTTAGGTTTAAAACAGTAACTAAGGCATTCAATAACTATTTTTTCATTAAAAAGAAATTTAGACAGTTTTTATTTAAATCACACGTCATTCTTATAAGCACACGCAAAGGAAAATATAATCTAAATGTCAAAATGCATTAGTTAAGATATTCCTAAACCATCTTTACATTTCTGAGTTCACCTCTTTTGTGTCAGTTTTTGATGTAATGTCCTTGTTTTTCTACCTGATATCATTTCCTGCTCATTAGCCACCTACTGAATGAATGAATAAATCTGGTACTTTAATACTATAACTGTAAAGAATTTTAAAACATAAAGCATTTGTATTTAATTTGGTTTCATTTTCAAATTATAGGACAATAAAAGAGTTGCTAAGAAACTTAAAAAATTCTTTCACTTGAATTTTAAATTTGGATGTTTTCTTAAGGTCCAGTCTATGAGTTCCTGAAGCGCAGGAAGCCCTATCTTGTCCATCTCTGTTATAGCAGGGTCTGGCCTTTGACAGAATAACTGCACTTACCAATTGTGCAGAAAGTGTAGATAATATCAGCAACCAAGTTGGTAAGCAGGGGCTGACTGCAGTAGAGAGAAGATCTGGGCCTAAAAGTCAATAAAAAAAAAGTGATACCTGAATTTCATGTTGTTCCAAGAAATCTATGGTATTACTACAACACCAGAAGGCACTAACCCTTGAATTCTAATCCTAATTCATCTTCACTCCAGGCGACTCACTGTTCTTTATGAACCTTGGTTTCTTTACCTTGGCTGACTGATTAATGCTGTCAGACAGCATTATTAATAATAATATCCAGACTCGTGGATATTATTATTATCCACGAGTAATATGAGGAGCTAGTAATAGTCATAATTGGTGGACAGGTAACATTTAACATTTTTCTAATTTCATGTTAATTTGATATTTTGGTGAAAAAATATTTTGTGGGATTTCTTCTGGAGTAAGGAAATATAATTCTAAGGAAATGGCGCACAGACCACCTACAATAGAAACCAGTGTATAGGGGGTAAGCCGATTACAGTTAGTGCACAGCTCCTAGGTATAAAAGTGATGAGGTCTCCCTCACCCCACCATCATCCCAGCCGCATTTTAGGCGCTGTCTGTTTTCAGATATTTTAGAAGTCCCAGGTTTTTAGAACTCCAATTTTTAATTTGGAGTGTATCAAACTGCATTTGCTTGGTTGGTTCATTGACAAAATTACTGACTTTTTGTGGCCCAGGACTCATTTCCAACTTAGAATCTGAAATAAATTATCAGGGCATGATTGGTCAAGTTGCCTGTCACCCTCAGCCCTGCAGACGTTAAGGTGATGCTAGCAGGCAGGGCTGGTCTCTAGGGAATCCATAAATTGAAACACTCGTCCCTCACTGACTCTCATTTAATGGATTCTTACACTGGAAGAAACACATGCTGATTAAAAGTTAAATTAAAATCAGTCTGCCTAAATCCCAGCTGTTCTCACTGTTTTGAGAATTTTGATTCGTCAAAGAGGTGAACCAGGAGATACCCATTGATAACAGGAGCCAGAAGCAATGGGGCAGACGGCAATTAAACGGGTAGCAGGAGTCGCAGAGAGCACTCAAACCGTTTCCCCAGGTGAGACGTGCGCCGTGCTGCCAGGCTAGGTGCTTGGCGGTGAGAATTTACCTTAGCAGAACGTAGAACTGCAGAGCCAGAGTGGTGATTCCAAACGAGAACACTGTCACCTGGCTGTGGAGGACACAGTGCGTTTCATTTTATCTTGCTTGTTTAGTGATAAAATAGTTCAAGAAACCACATTCATGTCCTATTTCATGATAATGTTGTATTAAACCACAGAGTTTAAGTTATAAACATTGTGATCCATCCCATTATGTCTAATAATCTTCAATAATATAATTATAATAGCTGTCATTTATTGAACTCCTATTATGTGGCAGGCACTCTGTCAAACATTTTATAAATGAGGAAGCAGATACAGAAAGATTAAGTGTCTTGTCCATGGACAAACACCTCATAGGTGGTAAAGCTAAAATTTGAACCCGGTCCTGAGAGTTCTTAGCCACTCCCCTAGGCTGTGCTAGCCAGGTGCTTTCCATTGAGTGTAACTAATGAACTGAGCTAATCTAACTACCCGAACTTTCACAGCAAAACGAAGATTGCTCCTACTGCTCCAAACATTTTTAAAATTGTTCTTTTTAGATTTACACTAATCTGTCCATAGTTTCCATGGCATATATACAAAAAAACTTCCTCAGTTATTAATACTTAAATCCCTTCTTTTCCACCATATACTATATTATTCACCTTGATTATTTATTTTTTTGATTGGGTTTAGCACACAAATCCAATGACTAAAATTTATCCCCAGTGAAGGTACTTAAAAGAATGTGCAATTTCAAAATATACCCTCAAAGTGCTTAAAGCAATGGCAGCATTGTTTGAGTAAGGATAAACTTGAATGCTTCAAGTTACTATTTTAAAAGGAATGTCATCCTTTTGGAGGTATCAATTCTGAGAAGTTATCAAATTGTTGAATAGGCAGCCTCAACACAAACTTACTGAGCATCCTGAAAGCCAAACAGAATTACTGTTCTTTTGGAAAAACTTAATATTTTAATAACCAGCTTAATGTTTCATAATGTTACACTGAAGTTTACACCCCTGTGTTTTTAAAACCTATTAAGGTCAGTGATTTTTTTAAAATAAATTTTAGTTGAATTTTAGTCTTGAGTTAAGACCTCCTCAGTTTTCCTGGACAAAGGCCTTGGACTCTTTTGCCCGATGTGCTCAAATTACCAATTCCTGAGACACCCAGATTTCAAAGAGAGAAAAAGTTTATTGCTAGGCACGAAGCAGGAGATCAGATGGCTTGTCGGCCCAAAAATCTGTCTCCCTGAACTGCAGTAACTCTGACAGTTTTATAGCATTAAAAGATGAGCGGGTTTTAGGATAATGAGCACAATGACCCCAGATGATGTAATTAGAGGTGGTTTAATCACTGAGCACGTGCAGATTGATTACATGCTGAGTCACAGAACGTATGTAAGAAAATGCAGCCTTAATATGATGATAGGTGTGGTTTTAGTATTATAATGAGGTATAGGTAATTTATAGATTAAAGTCTAAGCTACTGTGCATGTCTGGTGGGCCCATTTTGGTTAGATCCAGTTTCAGTTATCAAGATAATTTTGGATTTGGGAATGATTAGTTCTGGGTTAATCCAAGACCCTTCATTAATAAACATTAGGGGCTCTCTTTAGTGATCATAAAGTCGAAAAACTGAATAATTGGGTACAAGCTGAAGGCTAGTCACAATGCTTTTACAATCACAAGGGCACAAAATAAAGGCTATGCAATCATTATCAGAGATCAGGGCAGCTGGATTATAATCCAAAGATTTTAGGTATTTCCCTCTGTCTAATATACCAGAAAGTAAAAAAGGAAAATCTATATAATAATTCAGTAATCATAATCACCCTTAAATCCTAACTTCTCAGTTACATCAGGAAAAAATGAGCTCTTTTTTGTTGCCCTGGGCCGGGAAGAGACACTTACAGCCTGAGCCGGTGATCTCGGCAGCCAGCAGTGCAGGCGGTAGGCCGAGTGGGCCAAGCAAAAGTGAATCATGGTCACGCTGGTCCAGGAGCCCAGTGGAGCAAGGTGAGGAGGAGCCATGACAGTCCCATTAGAACTTCTAGCCGTCACCTGCCATGCCCCCCTCCCTCCACACACATCCCTTAGAGAGAGACAGATCCTTGTTCTTTTCAGCCCACCCTGGCCTATGATAGGAGCACACTGCCGCTTAACTCTCCTGTAGCCTTAAGGGTCTACGGTGTGCAGGAAGCACTAGCTAACTGTGTTCACAGTGAATTACAGCACTAGCTGGATATTTGATACAGGTCATAAATGTTACAAGGGAGAAGGCAGCTTCCTTTATGCTGAGAGATCTGCTTCTCCCAGTCCCTGGAGAGAATCTGGAAACCTGAGGCACTGCTGATCCCCAAGGCCTGGGAGGGGCTCAAAGCTCTTTGTTCCATTCTTTCCCTGAACTCTGTTTCTTGGAGCTTGTACTCCCCTGGGGAGTTTGTGGTGGGCTGACACCAGCTCTAGGGGAACCCAGTACCTCTGCAGCAGTCCTTGAGCACATGCTCAGTGGCTGGCAGGATTTCCCTGAAAGGCCCAGGACCCTGGGAGGATGTAGAAGTCACCACACCCCATAAAACCACAAGTACTTTGGGAATAGGGGAGGAAGAATGGAAGAGGTGAAAACAGACCCAAGGAAACTTTCCTACCTCGGGATGACACTTAAATCATTCCCGCAAATGATTCTGAACTGCAAAATAATTTTTTTAATGCCATGGTAAGCATTATCAACTCCTCTCACCCTTATCAACAATTAGCAATGCCCTGGGATCCTGCCACCATGTCTCATTTGGAGAAGCAAACGTTTTAATATTAATTGAAAAATGCTTCCTTTTTTTTCATAATTGAGATTTTTATCAATTGTTTTGAAGATCAGCACATTATGATCAATTTGTCCCCAGTTTTTAACGTGAAAATCTGAAAAGCTGTGTAGTTGTAATTCTTTTTAAAAGTTATTCCAGTGACTTTCCAGCTTAAAATTTGTAGGCAAATTTTCCATAATAGGGTATGAAGTACTGATATCTTCACATGTCAACAAGCTGTTATATTGTAAGTCCCACTGATTCACAATTTATTATCATCCACATTACATACACTTCCAATCTTTCACAGCACATAACAAAGTTATTAGGAAAACCGAACTGCCAAAAATGTTTCAGGGTGTACACAGTTCTGACAGGGAGAGCCAAGATCAGGAAGTGGTTTTCCTTAGGAAACAATTCTACTAAAAAATAGAATGGGAATAGAAGTAATTTAAAGAATTTTAAGACATATTAAATGCATGACTGATTGCAAGTCGCCATTTAGTATGTGTTGTGTCATAGAATTTAAAAACTGTTCCCCTCCCCCATGGAATGTTTGACATCCAAGACAGTCAAAGCCTTCAAAAATTTCACATCTACTATTTTCTGTTATAACAAAAAAATAAACAACCAGCAATGATTTCACTATTAAAAAAAACTTAAACTTAAAAAATGGGATGAGGTGGGATTCCAATCTCCTTAAAAAAAACGTTTCTTCTAGCACTAATAAAAAACTTGCCATGTTGATAAGAAATATTCCTCTGGATTGTACAAGAAGGGAGATACAGGGACCACTGATAAGACCTGGTATGTGTTATTAATCAGACTTAGCTGCTTTCTCTCCTGCTTCATCAGAGGCTGAACTCTCATTTTTAGTTTCTCCATTTTCTTCAGGTAAATCTTTAGTTTCTTATAGCCACTTCAGCCTGCCCTTACACCCCATTTCCCTTTTGTTGCACATTTTTGTCTGAAGATTTATCCTTTCCAGTTGTCTTTTTTGGCTTTATTTCTACGTGGCAAGAGCAGGTTTAGCTGACAACTTCACCAATCTCTTGGATTCCTCCTTCACCACCCCTTTGGCTGAACTGACTCTCCCATTGGGCATCCTAGCAGCAAGGAGGGCATGTTGAAGGCCACGGCATGCCCAGAGCCTTTGTGCAGCTGGGTTGCTGGCCCTAAATAAATGTTCCTTACTTACATTCCCACTGACGCTACTTAAATCGAGGCTCTCATTATTTTGTATCTGGCCTTCTGATCTTGTTTTGTCCCTTCCAGTCAATCCTACATCATCACCATCATCCATTTTATCACTTTCCTTATATGCTGGCTTGAAGCCTTTGTGTACCCCAAAAAAGCCATGTTCTTCAGTCTTCATTCAGTATTGCTGGATGGAATCTTTTTTTATTAAATTGTTTCTTGGAGATGTGACCCACCCAATTGTGGGTAGTACCTTTTGATTAGGTGGTTACCATGGATATGCATCTCTACCCGTTTAAGGTGGGCTTGCTTCCTGGTGGGCCCTGTGTTAGTTAGAATCAGTTGTCAACTTGGCCCGGTGAGCACACCTAGTCTTGTTGCTGTGGACATAAGCCAATGGTACGTGAACCTCATTTGTTGCTAATTACATCTGCAGTCAGCTAGGAGGCGTGTCTGCTGCAATGAGTGACCTTTGACTTAATTGGTTGGTGCTTAAATGAGAGAACGCAATGTAGCACAGCCTAAGAAGCTCGGCATTCCTTATCTCAGCACTTGCAGCTCAGCCCAGGCCTTTGGAGATAGAGAAAGAAGTCACCGCAGGGAAAGTTGTTGGAACCCAGGGGCCTGGAGAGAAGACCAGCAGAGATCATCCTGTGCCTTCCACGTAAGAAAGAACCTCAGTGGAAAGTTAGCTGCCTTTCCTCTGAAGAACCAACAAAATAAATCCCCTTTTATTAAAAGCCAATCCATCTCTGGTGTGTTGCATTCTGGCAGCTAGCAAACTAGAACAGGCCCTTTAAGAGGGAACCATTTTGGAAAAAGCTTCAGAGTCCACAGTGCCAACAGAGCCCACAAAGCCAGAAACCTTTGGAGATGAAGAAGGAAAAGGCCCCAGGGGAATCCTTTTGAAGGAGAAGCTGGTAGAGAAAGATAGCAGACATCACTGTGTGCCTTCCCGGTTGAGAAAGAAACCCCGAACGTCATTTGCCCTTTCTTTGGAGTTAAGGTATCTTTCTCTGGATGCCTTAGTTTGGATATTTCTATGGCCTTAGAATGTAAACTTGGAATTCGATAAATTCCTTTTTAAAAACTATTCCATTTCTGGTATATTGCATTTAGGCAGCTTTAACAAAATAAAACACCTTACAAATAACATTAACAATTCATTTTAATACTTATACTGTGCCAGGCAATATGCTAAGCAGTTTGCATGTATTATCCTCAAAATTAATCCTCAAAATAACTGAGATTGGTTCTATCATTATCCCCATTTTACAGATAAGGAAACATAAGGCATAGAGAGTTGAATGATTAGATCAAGCTTACACAGCCAAGAGGTTTGAATATTCAGATCACATTATTTTTCTAAAGCCCTGTTTTTCTAAAATCCTATTTTCATTCCATTGCTCAGAAAGCTGCAAAGATTCCCATTACCTAAGGGATGAAAGTTCACATGCCTCAACTCCTTGGCTGTAAGGGCTCACTTCCATTCTGCACTGCTCCAGTTTATCTCCTATTGTTTTTCTTGGCAAGAAAGAACCTAGAAGTCAGGAAACTGAAATCCTAGCCCTGGTACTGCCACTCACTGGTTTTGTTCCTTGGAGCTGTGGGCTGATAATCCAAATAAAAACAAATTGGTTGACCCAGTAATTGGGATGGAGCATCACTGGGGCATAAATAAATAGCCTTTCCCATGTGTCTTTTGAGTGTTGGCATTTCTTAGAAGTATGCAGTGAGGCATTTTATCATTTTAATGCAGTGTCCTCAGGTATTTTTTCATTTTCTAAGTGTTTTTCCTACTTTCTTTTCTTAGCCAATTACTCAACCAATTCCTTCTTCTTTGAGATGTTTGTAGTAGTGAGAAATGAGAAAAACCTAAGGGTCCAATGATAGAAAATTAACTGGAAAAACTAAGTATCTAACAATAGATCGTTATTTGGAACAAGGTAAATGCTTTGGTCAAATTATTTCTTGTAGTGAGGGTTAAATGGTCATGTATATGGAAGTATTCCATAAGCTGAAGAGTAGTATATAGCTGTTGATTTGGTTGTTGTTACTTGGTATATTTCTCTATCAATAATAAAAATGCTTCAAGCTCTACAGATGATTCCCCAAAACTTCCCAGAATGCTTTGAGCAAGAATGGCATTATTGCAATTATATTTACTGGCTCTTGGAGTGATTCTTTTGAAACATAATTTGGATGTATAAGAATATTTGTTTAAAAATACTTAAAATAAGGAGGAGTTATAACAGAGAAGATAGGATTTAACAAATGAGTATGGCTGCTGAATCATTATAATGATTTTTCTTTTGTAGTCTCCAGTGTCTTGGTGTACCCAGAAGGAAAAATCTGAAATTACAGAATTCTGTTCTAAAACTATTTGTTACAATGTACTTTGAAATTTATCACTTTTTTGTATGTATGTTAGATTTCACAATTTAAAAAATGTTTTTAAAAATACTTCAAAATAGTAAGTTATTTATTGGATAACTGGGAGGGAACATTTGTCAAAGTAATAATTCAGAATTAAGTGATTTGTATTTTATATTGAAAGGCCCACTGAATGCCCAGCACAATGAATGAAAAAGATCCCCACCAAGAAACATTATTGTGGCATTTTGTAGCTGGAGATAAATAGAACGTTGTAAAAATCTTCCAAAGAGAGAAAGCAGGTTACATACAAAGGAACATAAATGAGGATGGATTCCGACAATTAGCAGCAGTGTTGGATATTACAAACAATGGAAAAATGCCCTCATAATTTTAAAAGAAAATATAGTCATTTTGACCTAGAATTACCTGTGTTAAGTATTAATCACTAAGGGACAAATAAAGACAAACATACAAGAACTTATCTCCCATGTACCCTATATTATGAAGCTACTTGGGGAGAAGAGTGGGGAACTAAAGCATGAAAGGCAACAATGCATGTGGACCTAAGAAATAGGTAGTAAAAATGATTTGACAAGTATGAAAGCTTCACAAAAGGATTAGAGATTTGCAGCTCAGATTAGAGAGAGAGCATTCCAGGAGGAAAAACCTCCAGGTAAGAACAGATTCGATACAGTAATAATCACAGGTTGAACCACTTAAAATTGTTTTTTTAGTAGATGAAAAACAGTTGTAGGAACAACATGTAGGAGCATGTCATGCAACATTCATAATAGTACATTCATGTGTTCTGCGTGCTAAAAGCAGTTTTATGCTCTGTATATTATTGTTCATTGAATCTTCACCACAGTCCTATGAGGCAGGTACTGTTATTTTCTGTTTTAAGATTGAAGGGAACTGAATAAAAGGTAACTTGCCCAAGGTCATCCAGCATGTGTACATTTGGTGCTGTGATTTGAACTCAGGCAGAATCATTTCAAAGAACAGGTTCTCAACTTTTATGCTTTTCAGGAAGGAGGTAGAGGATACTTTTCTGTGGAATCTGACCGTCTAAGGTAAAAGAACTAAAATACTGACTTTGAGAATTGGGGTCCTTTTTACAGTTATTCTAGCACAGTCACAGAAGCCAAATATTTTTACCTATCTATTTGCATTGTGAACATGGAAGGACATAAAAAAATCTTGGACTGAACTTATTTTCTTTTTCCTTTGTAGACAACAAGGAAGGTGTCACCGTTTTCCATATTGGTCAGCAAATTCAGCTTCTTACAATGGAAACTTCAGAGAAGACAGAGGTGGTTCTCCTTGCTTGTGGTTCCTTTAATCCTATCACCAACATGCACCTCAGGTTGTTTGAGCTGGCCAAGGACTACATGAATGGAACAGGTAGGCAGGTGTGAGCAAAAGCAACCCAAGACAGGAGAACTAATAGGACTAGGCCTGGTACTGTACACATGTCGGATAAACGAGGCACAAACATGGTGTCCTACTTTCTTATGCTGACTAAAGCCAAGAAAGAAGGTAGGGCTGGCCATGGTGGCTCAGCAGGCAAGAATGCTCGCCTGCCATGCCAGAGGACCCAGGTTCGATTCCTGATGCCTGCCCATGTAAAAAAAAAAAAAAGGAAAGAAGGTAGATATGTCCAGTGAGGAATTGAGCATCTGGCTAGTGGCCTACAGTATAAAATTTATATTTTTAGAGTACAGTGGAAGGAACAAAAATGATTTTCCAGTCCTCAAAACTGAAGTTCCTTTGTTTCACAAAGATTTATCTTCATTGTATTTATGTAATTCCACTTTTATGTTTAGTGAAGTCAGAGGGTGTGAGTAGTGCAAGGGAAATCAGAACAAAGTAGGCATTTTGCTGCTTGGTGATAAGTCTGCTTCTAGCTAGACTGTTGGAACTGTGTCCTGCCTGGTCTTCCTGACTGTACCCTGTCCTCTTTCTGTCCACTTGGTTTTCTTCTACATTATTCCAGAATGAATTTTCTAAAATAGAAATTTGATGTTGTCATTCCCATGATTAAACTACTTCAGGAGTGTTCTAGTTTGCTAGCTGCCAGAATGCAATATACCAGAAACGGAATGGCTTTTAAAAGGGGAATTTAATGAGTTGCTAGTTTACAGTTCTAAGGCCGAGAAAATGTCCCAATTAAACAAGTCTATAGAAATGTCCAATCAAAGGCATCCAGGGAAAGATACCTTGGTTCAAGAAGGCCGATGAAGTTCAGGGTTTCTCTCTCAAGTTAGAAGGCACATGGCGAACACAGTCAGGGCTTCTCTCTCGGCTGGAAGGGCACATGGCAAATACAGCATCATCTGCTAACTTTCTCTCCTGGCTTCTGGTTTCAAGAAGCTCCCCGGGAGGCGTCTTCCTTCTTTATCTCCAAAAGTCGCTGGCTGGTGGACTCTCTGCTTCGTGGTGTCACTCTCCGAATCTCTCATTCTCCAAAATGTTTCCTCTTTTATAGGATTTCAGAAACTAATCAAGACCCACCCAAACGGGTGGAGACATGTCATCACCTAATCCAATTTAACAACCACTCTTGACCAAATCACATCACCCAGGGAGATGATCTCATTACAGTTTCAAACATACAGTATTGAATAGAGAGTATTCTGCCTTTATGAAATGGGATTTATATTAAAACATGGCTTTTCTTAGGGGGCATACTTCCTTTCAAACCAGCACAAGGAGCCTCCTATTATTTAAGGTAGAAAGCTAGAACTCTTAGTTTAGCAAACATAAGAACTTCCAGGTCAGGCCACAGCCTACGTTTCCTCTATGGTGATTTTTAGTTATTCACAAACTGTACATGAAGTAAGAGTGGCCATAACGTTTGGAAACATATTATTTTACATGTATTATAATATCAATGAATCATTTACTATGTATATTCACCTTTACTTCCAGTCTTTATGCATAATTTGCTTATTATAAAAGATTAAATGTGTATGAAAGTAAATATATAAAATAAAATACACACCTCTCATTCTCACTTTGGAAGTAACCATGGTTAACAACTTAAAATGTATCCTTCCAGTCTTTTTTCTATGAATTTACATGCAAATTTTAATATATACACACAGATTGGTTTTGTTCCATAAATGAAGTCATGCTGAATGACCTAATCTGTTGTTAATTCTGACTACCTAGTTTTTCATTTCAGTTATTGTATTTTTCATTCCTGAGGTTTTCAATTCTGGAGGTTCTATTTGGCTTGGTCATTTTTAATGTCTTCCTACACCAGTAGATATTTTCAAGCTTATCTTTTAATTCTTTCAATGTAGTTATTTTATAATCTGTGCTAATTTCAGTATCTAATGTTTAGTGGTCTGATTCTGCTATCTATTCCCTCTTAATCTTGCTTGTGGTGCCTTGTTTCTCTTTTTTCTAATCATCACAATCACCTTTTCTTTATTGTGAAAAATAACATGTATACAAAAAAGCAATAAATTTCAAAGTACATCGCAACAATTATTTGTAGAACTGATTTCAGAGTTTGGTATGGGTCACAATTTCACATTTTTAGGTTTTTACTACTAGCTGCTTCCAGACACTGGGAATTAAAAGAAATATCAATATAATGATTCAGCAATCAAACTCATTGTTAAACCCTACCTTCTCTGTATAACTACACCATCACCATCTTTCTCCACTGTTTAAGGGTATTTGGGCTATGCCCATTCTAACTTTTTCATGTTGGAAGGGGCTGTCAGTAATATGGGATAGAGGGATGGAACTAGTTGATGTTCTGGAGAGGCTGGGTGCCTTGTTTCTTACATGCTTACTTATTTTTATTTTGGGCTACTGAATATCCTTAGAAAATTATTTGCTTCTGCCAGGCACCTAGGGACACTACCAGTCTAGGACCACTGTCAACTTATGACTTAAGATCATCTAGATGAAGTGAATTTGGACAGTAAATAGATGCTTGGGCCAACTTATGGCTACAAATTCTGAGATACAGGTTTGTTTTTCCCTATTCTGCTTAGACACAAAGTAACCTTCCCCATTCCTCTGGTTCATTTGTACCCTCAGGATATTGTCCTTTAGGGTTTTAGTTTTATGAGGGAGGGGTCCTTTATTATACTCCCATCTCAGACCAGCCCTAAGCTTTCAGTTCCCTTTGCTTCAACAGGGTAAAAACCAAAGCTTAAGCTCCTGAATTCAGAAAATGAACTTAGGTCAAAAGCAGATTTGGTGATTTACTTACCTTTCTGAGTTCCTAGCTTCTCTTAGATTTTGGCCAGGTAATTTCAGGTAATTCCTTATTATCTTGTCAATGTTTCACTGCTTAATAAAATCATATTCATAGTTCATCAGTTTTTCAGTTGGTTTCAGTGGGAAGGGTGACTCAAATACCTACTTCACTGTATTATCCTTCATTTAACCTTCTCATCTCATTTTTCATCCCAACTCCCTACTTTATATTCTAGCCATGCCAAATAATAAATGTATGTATATTCTTTCTCATTCTGAACACTTGGCACTTCCCTTATGGGTTCCTACAAGTCCAGAATACTAATACCTCTTTAATAAATAAGAATTAGAAGTTCAATTTTCCTTATCTCTGAGTAGAAACCCAGACAATTCCAGAAAGGATCTTTACCTGGAGATCCTAAAGCACATAATAATCTGTCAGCGGGTGGGCACTATTTTAAGTAGTCATCTTTGCCAGCGCAGCTGGGTGAGCAGGTTGAATAGAGCTCTGTGTCAATGCACATGTGAGGGACAGAAAATATACATATTCCTTTGCAGGCATGTCTGGCATTTAGGGGTGACTGGGACATAGCCCTAAGAACCCACATAGAGCCTGTGGCTGAAGGACCAAGGGAGAGGGCCTGGAGGGAAGCTTCCCTTTGGATAACCAAGTCAGCACTGCTATGGTTATGGCAGGAATGCCTCTGGCCAAGATGCCTGTTCTTGGAGCCTAGGGAGAGTAAACAAATCTTCTACCTACTATTCACATTGGATGATTACTAGGGTCTTCGTAGCACCAAAAATATTGTACTTTAAAAAGGAGAACTTGGGGAAGCTTCTCTGTTAACAGAATAGTATCAGGTAGAGTTGAAGAACTATTGGCAATGTCATCATTTCACTATCATTTTCTAAGTTCTAATTTTATTTGAACTAATGCTTGTTAAAAAGCAGATTTATTCCTAGTTCTTTTTAAATGTAATGGAAGTTATTTTTAGAGAATTAAAAGGTCAGGAAAGGGGATTTGTGATTATAAAAACAATGATGATTGTAATGTTTACTGTACATGAAATCTAACTTGTTATACCTTAATATTTACTGTACATTAAATCTATTTGTTGTAATTTACATTAAATCCAATCTAATTATTCATGCAGGGAAATATAGAGTGATCAAAGGCATAATTTCCCCTGTTGGTGATGCATATAAGAAGAAAGGACTGATCCCTGCCCATCACAGAGTTATTATGGCAGAGCTTGCCACCAGGAATTCAAAATGGGTGGAAGTTGATACATGGGAAAGTCTTCAGAACGAATGGATAGAGACTGCTAAAGTGCTAAGGTATTTATGGAGACACCAGCTTTGTAAGTTCTATGAAAATGGATTGGGATCTTTCTTGACTTTTTGCCATGTCAGTGATACCTGCATCTGTGAACATAGTCACAGGTCCGTGTCACAACTGCTGGAAAGGCTCAGGCCATTCCCATGTGAGATCATTACAAGGCTGCCAGACACCATAATAGAGCATGGAGTGTGCGTCAGCCTTTGTGCCTTCCTTTTTATGTCTTAATTTATTTGTTTTTAATTATGGTAAAATACATAACAAAGATGACTTTAACCATTTTAAGTGGACAATTCTTTGACATTAGGTACATTGACAGTACTGTGTAACTTTCACCACTGCCTATTTCCAGAATATTTTTGTCATCTCAAACCAAGAATCATACACATTTAGCAATAACTCCCCATTATCCCCTCCCCCACCCCTGATAACCATGATTTTGCTTTTTAGCCTCTATGATTTTGGTTAAATATTTCATATGAGAGAAATCGTGTAATATTTGTCCTTTGTGTCTGGCTTATTTCATTCAACATGATATCCTCAAGGTTCATCCATGTTGCAGCACGTACTAGCACTTCACATCCTTTTATGGCTGAATAGTAAGTATTCCATTATATATGGATATACCACATTTTGTTTATCCAGCCATATGTTAATGGACACCGGGCTGCTTTCACCTTTTGGCTATTGTGAATAATGCTGTGATGAACGTTGGTGTACAAATATCTGTCTAGGTCCCTGCTTTTAGTTCTTTTGGACTTATACCTAGGAGTGGAATTGCCAGAACATATGGTAATTTTGTGTTTCACTTTCTGAGGAACTGCCAAAATGTTCTCCACAGTGGCTGCACCATTTTATATTCCCATCAACCTTGTACAGAGAGTTCCTCTTTCTCCACATCCTTGCTAACTCCTTTTTTTTCAATTTTTTTCATTAAAGCTGTCCTAATAAGTCTGAAGTGGTGTCTCATGGTACGATTAATTTTTGTTTATTTAATGGTTAGTAATGTAGAACATGTTTTCATATACCTATTGGCCCTTTGAATATCTTCTTTTAAGAAATGTCTATTCAAATCCTTGGTCCATTTTTTTTTTTTTTGTCCACAAAATTATTTTATTAACTTTAAGGGAGGTATCAATTACTAAAGGGGCCTTGGTGTGGGAAAGTCTAGAGAAAACCTGGAATAGACTATAAAACATCAGAAATTCTGTCTCCTTAGCAGCTATTACTTTTTTTTTATAAACTTTTTTATTAATTAAAAAACTTAACAAAAGAATATTAAAATATCATTCCATTCTACATATACAATCAGTAATTCTTAATATTATCACATAGTTGCATATTCATCATTTCTTAGAACATTTGCATCGATTTAGAAAAAGAAATAAAAAGACATCAGAAAAAGAAATAAAACGATAATAGAGAA
>PVIY010046064.1:0-18694 GCA_004026745.1 Myrmecophaga tridactyla | reverse complement strand
GCTGATTACAAGAGAGGCATCTTATATTCAAGGATACAGATTTAAAGTGAAAGGATGGAAAAAGATCTTCTATGCAAGCTGTAACCAAATAAAGCAGGAGCAGCCATTCTAATATCAGACAAAATAGACCTTAAATGTAAAGACATCATAAGAGACAACACTATATATTAATGCAAAGGACAATTCATCACGAAGAAATAGCAATCATAACTGTGCATGCTCCCAATCAAGGAGCTCCAAAGTACATGAGACAGACATTGGCAAAACTGAAGGGAGCAACAGATGTTTCAACAATAACAGGAGATGTCAGTAAACCACTCTCCTCTATACATAGAATGACCAGACAGAGGCTCAACAGGGAAACAAAGAACTTAAACAATTTGATAAATGAACTGCTTTAAGTTCTTTAGTTGCTCAGATGTGGCTTCTCTCTCTTTGGGCCCACAGGGCAAGTGAACTCACTGCCCTCCCCCACTATGTGGGATATGTATCCCAGGTGTGTAAATCTCCCTGGCAACATGGGACAGAAGTCTGGGATGAGCTAGGACCCAGCATAAAGAGACTGAGAAAACCTTCTAGGCCAAAAGAGACAAGAGAATAATGAGACAAAATAAAGTTTTAGTGGCTGAGAAATTTCAAACTGAGTTGAGTTAATCCTGGAGATTATTCTTACGCCATTATATAGCTATCCCCTTTTTAGTTTATGGTGTATTGGAGGGTTTAGAGGGAAGTACCAGAAACTGTAGAGCTGTGTTCCAGTAGCCTTGTTTCTTGAAGATGATTGTCTAATGAATAGTTTTTGACATGTGACTTTGTGATTATGAAATCTTGTGTCTGATGCTCCTTACAGATGGGTAAAAAAAAAAAAAATGGATTAAAAATAAACAAATAATAGGGAAACAAAGGTTAAAATAAATTGAGAAGACTGAAATAGTGGTCAACGAGAGGGTAGGGTAAGGGGGACAGTATGTATGAGTTTTTTCTTTTTTATTTATTTTGCTGGAGTGATGCAAACGTTAAAAAAAATGATCATGGTAATGAATACACAACTATGTGATGATACTGTGAGCCACTGATTGTACACCAATAAAAAAAAAAAAAGAGGAAATAAAGTCTAACTCAGCATTTCTATACCAATCCAAACTCTCAGTGAAGATATCAATTGCGAGGGCAACAGAATTATATGTTCACACAAACTCAAAGGTATCCCACCTACAAAATATTAAAATTCCAGGAAACAGTATTCTAGCCATAAGATCTGTTTTAGGAGAAAGAGTAGGAAAAGACCTGGTAGAGACAACAGGCAACAGCAACACAGTAAAACATTAAGTTAAATCTATATGATAACTGTGATGCTTAACACAAATATTAAATGATTCCTGAAAGAGAAATTTCCTACAGTTAAAAAACAGTAATATTTTATATTTAAAATTCTGTTAAAGTTCCTCCTTTTTTTATTCCATAGGCTAACTAACAGGAGCACAGAAAACTGCTGTAGGCTATACCCAAGAGCACTGAATCTGAAGATAGCCAATGCTATACAATAAGCTGCTGTACTTACAGGGAGTTTGGTGAAGGCTGGGTTGGTGACATGCTTCCCAAAGGTATCTTCCTGGAACTGCAGAAGCTGTACTACCAGCCCAGCCAGAGTTTTATTGGTAGGGGCATCGGCATGAACGTACTGCAAAATAAAGACAAAGACTCAAAAACTAGAACAATCATACAGAAAACAATGTTCCCTTATTTCCTACTCTCTACTAAGTGGTGCTAGCACTGTGGCAGATTTATAGATATCAGAGACATACTGTTGAAAGAGCTTACAAGTTCAAATACATGTGAGAAGTTACCATGACAATGATGAAAATGTTAAAAGACCCAATCAGTGGTGGGGACAGCAAGCTCATTTCACAGCAAGGTAAGATTATGGGTAACCTGACAGGGAAATCATAAATTAGTGAGTTGAATCAAATATAAAACTTTCATTTGATATTAAATGTCCAATATCACCTTGAAATGCCAATACATTCAACTAAAAAAATTTTTTAAGTCCTCTACTTTGAGTAGGAAAAACATCTATACTTCTTTCAGTCTGACAAAAGAGAATCAATTAAGTTTTTCTTCCTTGAACAAACCATTCTGCAGGGACCATCAAACATTTCAAGGTTAATATAGTATGTTTCTATTACAATAAATAATTTTTAAGTAATTTGTACATGGAAAAAAGCATCAGCTGCACTGTCTACCATTATTATATGTTCAGATGAATGGCTCTCAATTTGTGCTTCTGCCAATCAATGATACAGCTTAACATAAAAGAGCAATAATCTTAAAGTGTAGCAACCTCTTAGATTTTTATTTGTTCTGGTACATTAGTTTTCCACTACAAATCAAACAGTCAACATGCCAGTTAACTCCGCTAACGACTAGTAGTTTGTTGGAATGCTTTATTTTACATGAAATCCTCTAGATCAAATGTCATGAAAATTCATCCCACCATCTATTTCTATATAGGCCACAAACTAAGAATAGTTTTTACAAATTTAGGTGAATGAAAAAAAAATAAATGTTTCATAACATGGAAATTATAGGAAACTCAAATTTCAGTGTCCATAAATAAAGTTTTATTGGAACACAGACATATTCATTCTTTACTTATTGTCAAGGATTGCTTTCAAGCAACTTCAATTGGGCAGCTGCAATGGAGACAGTACAATCTGCAAAGCCTAAAATATTTATTAATCTAGCCCTTTACAGAAAACTTTGCCTACTCCATTCTTCCTTTTAATTTTCACCTTCTATTACTTTAAGGATATTCTGTAAAAACACATTTCCATAAGGCCAGAAGTGGCACATGTATGCCAGACATAAAAAAATTAGCATATAAGATGTCAATTCCATCGGTCTAAAAAATGTTTCTCACATTTTAGCATGCATCAGAATTACCTAATTGTTAGCCCCCTCTCCAGAGTTTCTGATTCAATAGGTCAAGGGTAGAACCAAAGAATTTGCATTCTAACAGCTGAGCATACTGGTCCAGGAACTGCACTTTAAGAACTAATGGAGTAGGGACAACCAATTCAATAGACTGAGCCTTCAATACAGGGTTTGCCCCTTTGAAACTTATTCCTGCCGAGGACAGGCTAAGTCTACTTGTAATAATGCCTGAGTCACCCCCAGATAACCTCTTCTGTTGCTTAGATATGGCCTCTCCCTCTAAGCCAATTTGGCAGGTGAACTCACTGCTCTCCCCATGTAGGACATGACTCCCAGGGATGCAAATATCTCCCTGGCAACATGGGACAGAACTCTGGGATGAGCCAGAACTCAGCAACAAGGTACTGAGAAAGACTTCTCAATCAAAGGGGGAAGAGAGAAATGAGACAAAGTTTCAGTAGATGAGAAATTTGAAAGAGTCGAGAGGTTATTTCAAACAGAGTCAAGAGGTTATCCTGGAGGTTACTCTTATGCATTATATAGATATCCTTTTTTAGTTTGTGGTGTATTAGAGTGTCTGGAGGGAAGTACCTAAAACTTGAGCTGTGTTCCAGTAGCTTTGATTCTTGACAATTGTATAATGATATAGCTTTTACAATGTGACTGTTTAACTGTGAAAACCTTGTGTCTGATGCTCCTTTTATCCAGGGTATAGATAGATGAGCAAAAAATATGGATAAAAAATAAATAAATAATGGGGGGATAAGAGGTATGTCAGTTTGAAAGGATTATGTGCCCTAGAAGAGCCATGTTTTAATCCTGATCCATCTTGTGGAGGCAGTTCTTTCAATTCCTATTCAACATTGTAGGGGAACCTTGATTAGATTATCTCCACTGAGATGTGTCGTCTCAATTACAGGTATTAATCTTTGATGAGCGGGAGATGTGACTCCACCCATTCCAGGGGGTCTTGATTAGTCTAATGGAATCCTTTAAAAGACGAAACATTTTGGAAAGAGCTTCAGAGCCTCCAGAACCATGAGAGCCCATGCAGCCAGAGACCTTTGGAGATGAAGGAAAACGCCCCTGGGGTGGCTTCATGAAACAAGAAGCCTGGAGAAATAGTTAGCAGACATTGCCAGGTTTGCCATGTGCCTTTCCAGTTGAGAGAGAAACCCTAAACATCATCGGCCTTCCTGAATCAAGGTATCTTTCCCTGGATGCCTTAGATTGGACATTGCTTTAATTTGGACATTTTCAAGCCTTCAGAACTGCAAACTTGCAACTTAATAAATTCCCCTTTTTAAACAGCCATCGTTTCTGGTATATCGCATTACAGCAGCTAGCAAACTAGAACAAGGGGTAAAATAAATTGAGTAGATTGCAATACTAGTAATCAGTGAGAGGGAGGGGTAAGGGACATGGGATATTCGAATTTTTTATTTCTTTTTCTGGAGTGATGCAGATGTTCTAAAAATGATCATGGCGATGAACACACAACTATATGAATGATCCTGTGAGCATTGATTGTACACCATTTATGGATCATATGTGTATGAAGATTTGTCAGTAAATATATTTAAAAAAAGAACTATTGGACTTGAAAAAGAAAATCCATTTCAGATACTATTTCAGAGATTAATTTTTCTAAGATAAAAACCAACTAAATAATTTTTAAAATGTTAAGAACTACTTACAATTCATTCCTTTCCTATAATATATTTCCAAGTCCCAATGAAAAATAGCACATGTACTCTTTTTAAAGATAAACTTTCAAAGTGGAAATTCAACACCTTTTCCCCAATTTACTCAAAATGCTAAATCTTTAATAAGTAATACTCAATTAGTAAATAATGCTTGACACAGTATAATCTTTAAGAAAACTCTTCAAATTTATCTTACAGAACTGACAAAACAAATTGTACATCTCCACAAGGCAACTTTATAACCCTTAATGAGCAGAGACTTCCCAAAGAGGTCATATAATGTATTATATATTGTTCTAGTTTGCTAGCTACCGGAATATGATATACCAGAAACAGAATGGCTTTTAAAAGGGGGAATTTAATAAGTTGCTAGTTTACAGTTCAAAGGCCAAGAAAATGTCCCAATTAAAACAAGTCAAGAGAAATGTCCAATCTATGGCATCCAGGGAAAGATACCTAGGTTCAAGAAGGCCGAAGACCTTCAGGGTTTTTCTCTCAGCTGGAAGGGCACATGGCAAAGTCTGCTAGCTTTCTCTTCTAGCTTCTTATTTCACGAAGCTTCCTGGGAAGCGTTTTGCTTCTTCATCTCCAAGAGATGCTGGCTGGTGGACTCTCTGCTTTGTGGTTCTGCAGCGTTCTGTTGTCCTTCTCTGCTCTCTCACAATCTTCAAAGGTCACTGGCTGGTGGAATCTGTGCTTTGTGGTTCTGATGCATTCTGAAGCTTTCTCCAAAATGCTTCTTTTAAAGGATTCCAGTAAACTAATCAAGACCCACCTGGAATGCATGGAGACATGTCTCCACCTAATCAAGTTTAATACCCACACTTCATCGAGTCACATCTCTGTGGAAATAATCTAAGTTTCCAGCATACGGTACTGAATAGGGAGAAGAAACTGTTGCTCCCATAAGGTTGATTAGGATTAAAACATGGCTTTTCTGGGGTAGATAAACCTTTTCAAACCAGCACATATATTTATGCTTGTGTGTAATATGTATGCATACGTATGTGCATATACACACACACACACACAGAGTAGGGTTTTTTTTCCACAAAGTAAAACAACTCAAAAAACTAATAACCATAACTTTTGATGTTTCAGATAACTGTAGATAACCAAACAATGCCAAACACTAAAACTGAAAAAGACAACATCTTGGGGGCAAGGCTCTTCAACTGGACAAATCGAATCTTTGAGCAAAAGGTAATTTTTAATAACTGTGGTAAAAATAGCTTTGTAAATGTTCTAAGCTTTGCTACTTACATGTTTATATTCTGTAATTCAGAATAAGAAAGGATAAACAGTAGACATAATTTTCAGAATAAAGACAGCAAGGTTCAAAGCTCAATCAAAATTACTGCCTTAGCTATTTTAAAGTTGGAATTTTAAAGCATAAAATATCTAATACTAGAGTCCTTGTTTCAAGTCACCCCCCAAAATCACCAAACATGATGCAGAGATGGCATATTTAATTCATAAATGAATTTTGACCTTAACATATTAGTATAAACTATGCCTCATGCCCACTGAAAGGTAAGTAATATGTAAGCTTTTTAAATCAACTTTAAATTTGAAACAAATATAATTTAACCAATAAAAATGACTTAGCATGGTTTATGTGGTAAATATATCACTACCACCTCAAATTTATATAACCCCTCTTCAAGGACTACCTCATTTGATTCTAACATCTCTATGAGAGTCTTATTCTGAGCTTATAAATGAAAAAATTAAAGCACATGGAAATTGTGCTTTAATTTAGCACAATAATAGGACCATCAATTGGCAGCCAAGAAGAGTACTGAATTCATATCTTTTGAACAAAATGTAATACTCATTCCACTATCCCATCCTGATATATAGCTGATATATACTTCAACTGCCCAAAATAACTTTTAATAAGTAAAAAATTCTTTGTTTTCAAAATGTTGATCCTTAATTAAGAAAAAAATGAATGACTATGTAGACTAGTTTAATCATAAACATCTCTTTTAATCTAAAGTCTAATACCATGTTTTACTTAAGAAAACAAAGTTATTAGTTTCATTAAAGTATTCCTTAAGAAAGTTATGTTTAGGAAGTTTTATCAATAAATCTGCTTCATAGTATCTACAGCATTAAAAAAGTTCAAAAAGTTGATTTGCCACTAAACAATTCTATAGCAGCGAATGTCCCATTAAAAAAATAACCAGGAAACTGTTAAATAGTTTATGCCTTCCTTGGGCAATACTGTCCAATTGGATCATCCTTAAATCTAAATTAATCTTAAATAGTCCTGAAATCTTAAATCTTATTTCAATAATAAATCAAAATTCAAGAATTTAATTTCAACTTCGTGGAGAGGAGGAATTTAATGGCTTACAGATAACATCTCACCTCCAACATATCTTAGTTGAATCAATTTGAGATCTGCAGTGTAAGTTTTATCATCGGAAAACAACTCAGAGCCTCAACCGTATTTTCTATGAACAGATGCACAGCTCTCATCTTTATTAAAGTCAAGATGAAGGACATGTACCCAGTAACACATGGAAGGCAGCTTAGGTAAAGAATGACAAGCTTCTGCATTGCTTCTTAAAGTAAAACCTCAGACGGTTAACTTTTCTGTGCTTCAGGTAACTGCCTCTTACCTAGCCATCACCTCCTCTGGCCTCCTCTCAATTGAAGCTCATCCCAGTCAAAACGTCTTCACTCTCCTTTCTTGATGCTAAACTAAATGTATCAACAAAACCTAAATTAATAGGTTCCTAGTCTAGTTCATCTATTCATTCATTTATACAACAAATATTTCTTCAGCACCCACCAAAGGTATACAGGAAACAAAGATAAGATACAAGGCAGCTCTATTTTAATTTGAAATCTCCTGAATTTTACAAGTAGGTATCTATCTCTTCCACTAAATTAAGAGTTCCTTCAAAAAAAAAGATTATGTTTAGCAAAAATAATTAGGATTCTGGAGCCCAAATTTGAATCTCAAATCTGCAACTCTTGCAATATTGGAAAAGTTTTTTAAATCAGGAGTCTCAGGTTAGTCTTTATCTGTAAAATGAGAAAAATAGTATCAATCATTCAGGTCTGCTGTGAGGATTTAAGCAAGTTACTTTTAAACTCCCTACATCTGACAGACACTCAGTAATAGTTCATTGATAAACCCATCATTAAAAATGGTACCAGTAGTGGAGCACTAATCTTCATTTCCCAGGGTCAGCCACCACCGTGAATCCTCTCCTATTCGAGGAGTGCTGGAATTGTGAAAATAAAACAGTCCCAGCCTTCAAGGAACCCACAATGTGTTTACTTTGGCTGCTATGGTAGAATGGATTATAGGAAACTTAGAGACCAGTTTAGCAGTTCTCCAGAAAAGAGAAAGAGGAAAAAAAGGAAGAAGAAAAGGAGGAAGATGATGAAGGAGAAAAGGGAGAAGGAGAAGATCTGGCAACTCTGGACTTACATTACATCACAGCCCCCATAATACTCTCTTTCTATTATGGGCTGGGCTTTACTCACTTTCCATTACCTGCCAGGTTACTGTGGGGATTTATGTGAGAGCCCTCCTAAATTTATAGATCCCTGCAGTTAAAGACTCACCGTCATTAAGCTATTTGAAATTCACATTTTATAAAAGTGTTGTAGTGAAGGTGATCCTCTAAGGACCTCTAAGAGGGGGGAGACAGGAAACTACAAAGCCAGAAAAGACAGACATGTTGGATAGCATAACAATTAAAAACTTTTATGGCAAAAAACATAAGGTCAAAAGACAAAATAAGAGATTGGAAAAAATCATTCATAATACAAAGGGTTCATATCCCTAATATATAAGAAGGTTTTACAAATTGCTAAGAAAAAGAAAAACACCCAAGAAAATACTGGGGAATAGGTATGTTAGGTTAAGGCTATGAAAAGGAAATTCAAAGAACAATGCAGATGGCTAATAAACACATGAAGCGATAGCTTCACTGTTTGTCAAGAAAAGGCAAATTATAACAACAGTGAGAAACTAGTTTTTACTTATTAAATTAGCAAAATTTGATGATAGCATTCCATGCTGGTAAAAATGTATGGAAGAGAGTATATAGGCCCTCTCATATATTATTGTTGGGAGTATGGAAAGGAGCAGTGTTGGGAAAAATAATCCGCCGATATTTAATAAATTACAGACCATGAATGATTTAGAGTTCCACTTTTTGGGACTCTACCTTAAAGAATAAAAACACTAGTTTATAAGATTATATGTAAAAGCTATTTAATGTTGCACTGTTTCTAATAGTAAAGAAAACAAAACTGGAAAACAACCTGAATGGTCAAGAATAAGAGATGTTAAATGTTGAAACAATAATTTCTACAGAATATTAGGAGGCGAAACTGGAGGAAGACCTGTGATATACTGCCAAGTAAAAAAGATTCTATCGCAGATTATGTTTATATTATGTTCCCATTTTCATTTAAAAAACAACTAAAGACATTTATATACATCTTTAAAAAAATGGTACCAGTAATGTCATGTTTATTTCATACCGTTGCTGAGATTTAAACTGCAGCTGCGATGAAAATGCAATATAAAATATGCAGTACTGAACGCAATAGCAATGTTTACTTAAAACCCATCACTGAGCACATCAAGTAGACATATACTGCATAGAAAAGCAGCAAAGAATCGTCTGGTTAGTGTTTTCACCATTCCCAGAGGGTGAAAGAATTCACTACTGACTATGAGGCCTGAGGGTATACAATTCTGAATCTGAGTAGGCCCAAGGTGCTTTAAGAAGCCAAGAGAAGTCAAACCTATCTTTAAGGTGTCAGGGACAATGAACAACATTAGTCACTCTGGGACAAACCATTCAGTACGCCTCACAGCCATTTCTGCACCCACCCAAACAAATCTCTGAAGGATTATCATAGTATGAAACTGTTCTAAAGTTGGGTGGAAACCAACGCACACTATGTTTTAGGAGCTAAAAGTGACTATTTGCCATTTTCTTCCTTGATATCCAAATACCTCCTGGGTATTTTTCTTTGTTAAAGCTACACTGAATTTAAGACCCAAAGCATTAGCTGAAGGTGACCTGATAAAAGAATTAACTACTTTCACAATATATTTAATTCCCTTACAGTGCATCCACAAGCTCCACTGATTAAAAAAAAAAGGGGGAGGGGGGCAGATGGCAATTTATCATCATAAAATAAGGGATAAACATATTCTTGTCTACTTATGTGTAGATGAGAAAAACCTATAGTTCCAGATGTGACTCCAATATTTCAGGCAAAAAAAGTCAAAGCATTTACAACTTATTGTCTCTCACATCCTGAAACTTCAGATAAGAAATGTCATTTCTGAAAATAAAGCAGTGTAATGTCAAAAGAGCCTAAGATCCATGCCCATGCCCTAACAACTGCAAAAGGGTGACGGGCTTCACTGTGGAGACCCCAAATGAGTAAATTCCTAGTCTAATTTATCTGTTCATTCAACAAATACTTACAACTATTTAGGGTGAAGCACTGGGTACTAACCATGTTGAAGAACACACTGCAGTGAACAGGCCTGACAAGGCACCTGACCCTGTGCTATTGTCCTCAATGGAGAAACTGAAAAATGCGTTCCAAGAAATTGGGGGGTGGGGGGGGCCTGAGGGAGAGGTGTATGGGGCTCTCTTTTTCATTATACCTTCAAAAAGAATCATTCCTGAATATTCTCTTAAAGAAATAGCTAAAAAAAAAACCTTTTATTATAAACAAGGTTTAAGTCTAAACTTCGAAAAACAATGCTTCAGTGGAAATCACATTCCAAAGTCGGAGACATACTGGTAAATAAAAAATAATTTCAAAAAGTGGTAAACATTAGAAAGTAAAGGTGATATGAAGTGGGGTGACCTAATATAAATGGGGTCCTTAGGGAAGACCTCAATGAGGACACATTAAGTACAAGAGAACATTAACTCTTATCCTCACACCAGAAACTTCAATAAAAGCATTACATAACCAAAAGCACAATGAAGTAAAAACCATCATTTTTTTTTAAATATTAGTACTCATCAATACTATAACTCATTGTATTAACCTGCTGTTAACTACTGAATACAAGAGTCCATAGTCCTTCTTCGGCAAACAAACAAGTAGTCTCTAAACAAAACACAAAGCTGGTTCACCCAGTTCATAATGATCGTTGTTCACACACCTATGCAGCTAACAAAAGAAGATTCACGTTCTCCCGGCTGCTGAGCTCGACCTATTCTTGCAGCCTAGAAGAGAAGGGGATTTCACCCCAGCGTGTGTGAGTTCAAAAGAAGCTAGCCAGGCCCCGAGCTCGCTGCAGCCGAGAAAGGGTGGCGGGGGCGTGGCAGGCCCGGAACTGGCCTTTGTTGTCCCTCGTGGCGTGCGGAGGGGGAGGGGCGGCCCGAGGCCCGCGAGGTACCAAGCCGCTCCTAGCCCCCCGCGCGTGGCCTCCCCGCTACTACGGGCACGCGAACCTACCTTCTTGTAGTGTTTGCCCAGCCACACGCGCACCGAATCCAACTGGGACACCGTCTCCGGGCTCTCCCAAAACTTGCTGACTGGGCCCCCGTCCTTCCGCCGATAAACGGCCAGACCTGCGGCGGTAGCCGTCCCTCCGACACCCGCACCTCCCGCGGCCGTCGCCGACCCACCGCCGCTCGCTGCCGCGGCCATCGTCGCCGACGGTAGTCCCCACCGCCCGGCCCACCCAGGCCCTCGCGGCGCTGCACGTTCACAGCCGCACCCGCGCGCGCCGCCGCCACCGCCGCCCCCCGGCCCCGCCCAGCTAATCCTCTTCCGGCGTGGATAGCCAGCTCCGCCCCATTTCAGGATGGGCGCCCTAACTGACGCGAGCACGCGCATACGCATGCGCAGAACGTGTGCCGGTCGGGTGACCACTGACAAGCACTTTGGCCCGCCACTTCCGCCCGCCAGGGTTGGTTGCCGACTGTCTACGCCGCGCGGTTTAGGCCTCTGAGCATCTGTCTCCTCTCCGGCCCGTGTCAGATAAGTGTGCGGTCAGAACCCGCATAGCGGTTCTATTTCATTGTCTGCCACCGTCGGAGAGAAAAGGCCGGGTGTCAGAAGTGTCGAGGGGAAAGTCCGTTGAAGATGTCGAGTGCCGACAGAGAGACCCACGTGTGGGGTGGGATTCTGCGTAGGTTACCCTCTAGCCCTCTACTCGGAGCGGCTACGTCGACCTTTGTAAACGTCCATCAGGGTCCCCATTACCGGAACTGCTTACGCTTCTTCGACGGTCCGCCCTCTTCCTGGCTCTAGCCACACCAGTTTATTCTTTGCTCTTCTCTTTTGTAACGTACGAAACTGAGTGAGCATCTTTTTTATGCTTTATCAAATTCTTCTCTAAGTTTGATCAGCTTCTAACATTTTATCCTTTGCACTTTCCATATCATGAAAAAGTTCCTTTAATGGGAGGGTTTTTTTGCCGGCATCACATCCATTGAGACATCCTCATCTGTTTTTTCACAAACATTTTCCTCATTTATGTGGATAAGTTTGACTTCACTACATTCCTCTGGCTGCATATAGAGTCTTTTTGGTGATGTCAGTGTCAATATCCCATTGTCAGCTACTCCGTCTATAATATCATTTCTGTTTGAATTTCATGTCCAACTATCACTTCTCATTTCTTCGATGCATTTTTATCTTTGTTCCCTCTTTTGATCACTCAGTAGGGAGGCAACACAATAATATGCCTTGTTTGCTGTGTGTGAACTGAATAACAAATGCACAGTGACTAGTCACTGACAGATTTTTTTTCATTCACGTTCAGTATTTTTATTTAATTTTCTAGTAGACAATTTACATACCTCACCACATCTTTCTTTAAGTTAGTTAGACTAAGTTTAAACTTAAGTCACACTTTAAGTTTATTTTCCATAATAAACTACTTAAAGAGAAGCTTTGGTCAAGAATGGAAAAATCACTGCTACTTTTAAAAACCTGACACTTTCACCAATTATATTCAAACAAAAGCATACACAATAAATGCATGCTATATACTCAGTGTTTCCTTGCAACTGGCTTTCTTACCGTCAAGCAAATAACTGCACACAGTCAGTCAAGGTTTGTCATGCTAGATTCCAGAGGTTCACTCAGCTTCACATTATTTGAAGCCCTAAATAGAAAACTCTAAACCTCTTGAAATTCCAAATTTCCACAGCCACATTGATGCCAGTAGTGCAAAACTTGTGACAGTTTGTTTGTCCACCTCATAAACAGACACTCAAGTGATGTTATTCTAGTGTGGCAACTCCAAGGTTGTACGGTTCTCAGTTATGGTCCTCTTGTCCATTTTTCAGAACTGTTTCGTGGTGCTGGATGCTGTCTTGGAATGTCTAGTTGGAGACAAAGATTGAGCAGCTGCAATCATGATAGTTAAGGTACTGGGCAGTAGTCATAGCCAACAGCTACGACACTATTCTTGGGGATATATGGTACACTCAGGAATATCAGGAACTCCATTTTCATTTCCATTTTTGGAAACTTGCATTTTTTTTTTTTGAGGCATCAATAATGGACATTGTGCTGTTACAGCTTACCCAGGCAAGGTGACTCCCACTGGGAGAGAGGCTGACCCTCTGGACCCAGTCACCAATGCTGCCACAACCAAAGTCTGACATCAGCTGACCAAAAAGCATCTCGCTGCCCTATGGTGTACAGGCTGGTTTTTTATCCACTTCTTTAATGTAGGCAGAAAACACTCTGCATTTGAAGTGGGATACTCCTGCTGTAAGCAATAACAGTGTTAAGCTGAGGACCATGGAAGGACTATGCTTTTTAACATGCTTGCTTACCCACTAGTCATTTTAGATACAAAGTACCAAACAGAAATGAGTACTGCTCCACTTCCCACAGCAAATTTGTTCTTTAGAGTGAACCACTTCATAAAAGTGGCTGAATGATTAATTCTCAGGATCACCAGGGTTTGCTTCCAGCCCTTTTTCTAATTCCAGACACAGGCATTGAGGTCTAACCTGCAAGTGATGATGCAGTTGCTCTAGGGAGCTGTTTTAGTTCACTAAAGCTGCTGAAATGCCATGTACCAGAAATGGGCTGGCTTATAACAATAGATATTTATTAGTTTACAGACTTACAATTCTGAGGCCATTGAAAATTCCAAATCAAGGCATAAACCGGCAATCCAGCAATCCTGAAGTCTGTCAGTTGAAAAGGCATATGGCAGCATCTGCTGGTCCTTCTCTCCTCAGTTTTGTTCCTTTCAGCTTCTGGCTGCCCAATCTGTGACTTGCTTTCTGAATTTGTCTTTTTGACTACTGTGTCTGAATTTCATCCTTTTATGAAGTTCTCCAATAAAAGGATTAATAAGACCCACGTGGGTTACATGTCAACTGAAATAATCTAATCAAAGGGTCCCACCCACAGCAGGATTAACACCTACAGTAATGAATTAACTTTAAGAACATTATCATTTCTGGGGTCCAATTCAACTTCAAACAACCACAGAAGCCCAGTCAATACCTATGATGTATTCATTGTGCTCCTAGAGTTCATGAGCTTTCACCCATTGACTCCCATTCTTATAGATACAGACTTCGAGGTTATTGAGGTTAAGAACAATGCAGGTATGATCCTCGGTTCAGGCATGAATGGTGATTGGATCTGGTAAAAAGTTTTCAAAGGGTAGAAAGCTGGACTGAGGCATACTGGACAGACTTTGAATGGATAATTTGTGGACTTTGGTCTGTCAACATGAAAAGACTCTGGCTTCACCAACAGATTTTGAAACAAAGAAAAGTGGCATGATTGGTCATTCATTGATCATGAGACACAGCTGTTATTTAGATAGTGAGTTGTGGACTGAAGAGCTAGCAGTGAAGTTTGCATTTTATATAGTTACACTTAATATACTATGGTAAATGAAGTCAGAACTATGTTGTTGGGAGACTGGTGTTATATAATTAAGATTTATGCATGTTAGAACTGTGCAAAGCAAAGACAACCTGCATTTAACTTGATGTCTGTAAACATTACAGAATTGAAGAAATGAGTCCTCAAATCAAATGTGTACACTGAATGCCATGGTGGACAAATAAAAATGAATACTCATTGGGACATGGTGCAATGAAATGGCAGAACATGAAATATAAAGAAAGAAACCTTAAATGATACCAGAGAAAAAAGATACTAAACCTACAAGGAAAAGAAATTCAATAGCATTCTTCCTAACACTAATAGATGTAGACAATGGGATAATCTTCCATTTACTGAGGAGAAAAACTGTCAATCTAGAGTTGTATATCCAGCTAAACTCTCTTTCTAGACCGAAGATAGGATAAAGGCATTTACAGTTATGTAATGAATAAGCAATTACACAGTAACTCTTAATGAAAGAACCTACTATACTAAAAAAATGTACTTTGCAAGAAGAACATTTAACCCTGTGGAAAGGAGTGGGATATAATAAATAATGACACACACTGATATTAGTAAAATATATTTCAAATTTTAATTTACTATTGACTAGTAAAATACCTTTTTATGCAGAAATAAAAGA
This sequence comes from Myrmecophaga tridactyla, assembly GCA_004026745.1. NCBI lineage: Eukaryota > Metazoa > Chordata > Mammalia > Pilosa > Myrmecophagidae > Myrmecophaga > Myrmecophaga tridactyla. Next base: position 3,526 of record PVIY010046064.1, on the reverse strand, counting down.
GGGAACAAAAACCTTAGGTAAAAATAGAAGGTTATACAAGGCTGTGTGTCATTTATGATGTTTTTGGCAGCAAGGAACAGAAACCCTGACTCAAAACTGGTTTAAAGTATAAGGAATTCTATTGAATTGCAAAGTGGTAAGCCCTCAGGTAGGACAGACATCATAGGTAATGGATTCAGGAGCTCAACGGTGTCATCAGTGAACCAAATTCTTAACATTTCTGTTTTCTGTCCTCAGGGTAAGCCTCATACTCAGGTTTCTAGCAATATGGCTATACCAGTACTCAGTAGTTCTCAGGAAACTCCTCTTCATGTCTCAATGACTACAATTGAGCAATTTTTGTATTTTTATCCCTGGCAAGATACAATGCCTTCTGACATTAGAGTTAGGCCAGATGAAAGGTACAGTCCTCCAAAAGATTTCCCATGCTTCAAAAACTAGCCACAAGGTCAGGGAAGATATCCACAGCCACCCTCGCTTTGGATCAACTGGCTATAAATTTGGTGGTTCCCCTGCCCTCTCAGGTTTGATAATATACTACAATAAGTCACTGAAGTTGGAGAAGTGCTATACTTACAATTTTATTATTGCAGAAAGAAAACAAATAAGAAGGAGCCAAATGAAGAGACCCAAAGGACAAGAACTAGAAACTCCATTTTCCACTCCCTGTGGAGTTAGGACATATAGCCATCCTGGCACATTGATGTGTGACAATATATAGAGTATTATCAGCCAGGAAAGCACATCTGAGTGTCAGTGTCCAGAGTTTTTATTGGAGTTTCATTACGTAGGCATAATAGGCTGAATCATCGATCATGTAATTTAGCTCAATATCTAGTCTCCCTCTGCTTCCTTGATGTTAGGGTCAAAGTCTGAACTCAAATCACATGGTTGGTCTTTCTGGCATGGCCAGCCTCCATTCTGAGACATCTCCTTAGCACAAATTTGGGGCTCACCATGAGTCATCTTGTTAATAAAAACTATGAGGAGCTACCATGAGTAACAAAGACATTTCTATCATTTGGAAAATTTGAAGAATTTAGAGGCCACATCTGATAGACTGAGGACAATGGCCAGCCAAATTCCTTATGGGGAATGGAATTAACCATTAGGGCAGGTGGCTAAAACTTGGATGATAAACCCATAGTCTTATTAGCTTAAAGAACTGAAGGAGAGAGTTTGGAGAAACCACAAAATCTGTGCAATAAGTGAAGAAATCCCACAGGAAAAAGCCACAGAAGGAATGCCCAAAATTCTGTGTATAAACTCTGCCTAAGTCCAGAAATGACTGGAACTATGCATGTATGGAACATACTCCAAACCGGCCAACAAAAGCTAAAAGAAAGAAGTAAGCAAAGATAAGCTGCTCTCTTTTCTAAAAAAGGTGAAGTTTGGAATTTGAGTCAGTCTGCCTACCAATACAAAAAATCATTACTTTTCAGAGGAACAAAATAAAATCCAGAATCTCTACAACATATAATTCACAATAGCCAGAATACTTCCAAATTACTCAGCATTTAAAAAAAAGAAATAGGCCCCATTCTCAAGAAAAAGGTAATTGATTGAGAACAATCCTGAAATTACCCGGATGTTGGTATTAGCAGACAAGGATATTAAAGCAACCAGGATAAATTACTCAATGTACTAAAAGAAAGTGTGCTTATGATGAATGAACATAGAAACTAAGAAAGAACCAAGTGGTATTCCCAGAACTGAAAAATATAATATCTGAAATAGAAAATTACTGTATGGACTTAATAGCAGATAAGACATAGAGATAACATTAGACATAGTGAATTTGATGATAGATCAACAAAAACAATCCAATATGAAAAACAAAAAGAAAGAAGACAATAAAAACAACCTTATTCACCTGTGGGACAATATTACGTGTCCTAATATATGTGTTACTGTAGTCCCAGAAAGACAGGGGAGAGAGAGAATAAGGAATAAAAATAATATAAAATATGAAATATAAAGCATTATAAATATTCAGGCATGAATTTATAAGTGTAACTTGAAGCAGGATAAATAAAAAGAAAACCACATATTGGCACATCAAAGTGAAACTACTGAAAAACTAGATTAATGTCCTGAAGGTAACCAGAGAAAAGCAACATGTCACATGAGAAGAACGATATGAATAACTACTGACATAACATCAGAAACAATAGAGACAAGGAGGCAGTAGACCAACATCTTTGGTGCTGAAAGAAAAAAATATTGATCCATAATTCTATATCCCATGAAAATATTCTTCAAAAACAGAGGCAAAAAAGTTTTCTGATAAAATTAGTCCACCAGGAGGGGGCAAGATGGCGGCTTAGCAATGTGCACGTTTTAGTTCGTCCTCCAGAACAACTACTAAATAACCAGAAACAGTACAGAACAGCTTCCAGAGCCACGGTAGTGACCAGACACACAGCATACCCATGTCTGGACCAGCTGGACTGGCTGCGAGTCTCCGGAACCATGAGTTCCCCAAGCCGTGGTGCCCGGCGCCCCTCCCCACAGGTGGCTTCCCAGAGGGAAAGGAAAGAGACTCTAACAGTAGCAGGGACTGAGTCCAACCAAACACCAATTGTGGCATTAATAAACAAATTCTGACTACTAAAAATAGGCCCCCAGCTCACGCGAAACTGGTCAAGGCGGAGGTCGCTTATTAGGCTAACCGAAAAAGAGGAAAGGGGACAAAACGGGGGTTTTGTGGCTGTTTCTACGGAGGCTTGGCTGCCTCTGGATTCAGCGGCAGGACTTCTTGGGCTGCAACTGCCCCAGTTATAGGCAGAAACAGACTGCTTTCAGGGCTATCTCCCACCTGTGCCTTCCCCATGGGAGGGGTGAAGCCCAACTTAGGTAGAATACCTCTCTCAAGGAATTCAGAACCCAGGGCTTGGCAATTTGAAGCCATTAAAATGAGCCTACAACCTCTCCTCTGTCTCCACCACGTCCCCAGCAGGGACAGCCTTCCAAAGTTAAAGGAGCCACAACATCTTTTGCTGGTGGGACCCACAGGCAGACAAGCACCACATACTGGGCAGGATAAGAAAAACAGAGCCCAGAGACTTCACAGGAAAGTCTTTCAACCTGCTGGGTATCATCCTCAGGGAAAACTGACGCAGGTGACTCCTTCCCCCCTGATAAGAGGCCAGTTTAGTCCAGGAAAACCCGGCTGGAGTCTGTAATACCTATGTAGACCCTCCTAAGAGTGGGGAGGGAAAAGGCACCTTACAAGCAGGACAAGAAACAAGAAAACAAGAACTGAAAACTTACCCTCTGTTAAACAAAACTTAAGCTAGAGGCCCAGAAAAAGCTGAACTGAAGGTTAAAGAACAGATAGACAACAAACTCATCTAGCAAGAAAACCCTAGGTAAGATAAGTGAAAGCAATCTCCAGAATAAACTAATTAAGGTAATTAAATGTCTAGACGCCAGCAAAAAATAACAAATCACACCAGGAAAATTGAAGATATGGCCCAGTCAAAGGAACAAACCAATAGTTCAAATGAGATACAGGAGCTGAAAC
>PVIY010046063.1:0-18691 GCA_004026745.1 Myrmecophaga tridactyla | reverse complement strand
GGCATGGCAGGCGAGAATTCTGCCACTGAGCCACTGCTGCACCACCCACTACTTTTTTTTTTCTGTTGCTTTCTGTCCAGCATGTTAAGGTCCTGATGAGCAGCCCTATTAAACTTTGAAGCTCGCTATTAAAGCTGCGCTTGGAATGCTTTCTGAGACAGGTCAAAGCAAGGACCCTATCACATGGCTTCCCCAACCTGAGCATAGGGAGGTCCTGCGGAGGAGTTTGGAAGGAGACCCTGGTTCAAACTGGATGAAAAGCTCAGCAGGCTGCATCGTGTGATTAAGTTTGGGAGTTAACAAACTCGGGCATCGGCAAATACTAATAATTGTCTATGTAAGATCCTTACTTCTTATACAGCTAATAATACCCAAGATCAAGGTAAAATATTTATTTCAGAATGATTTGCAGAGTTGCAATGCAGACCTAGTTTTGCAGAGAGCTAAGGCAAAAATAAAAACTTTTTGAGGGGTTAGAACTTTGTGGGTTTTTTTTTTTTTGCCCCTTCTCAGTAGTCCGATGACATTAGGTAACATGGTTTTGTTCGAATTATGTTTGCACTTTAAAAAAGTTCACTCTTTATTCCTAAAAAGGAGTTTTTACTATAGAAATTAATATTGAACATGGCCTTTTTGGGGGTTCTAAAATTGTAGGGGAGGTTTTTGGCACTGGGGGTGACAGTGTTAGTGACAATGGGATATGGTGATCTACAAAGTGTTAAAGCAAATGATTCTTGGTAAGGTAGTGAGTGAAGGTTACTTTTGTTCTTTAGAGCTAATTTTATATTGAAATGCTTTCTAGGATCTTTTTCCAGTTTCAACTTATTACTTCATAAGAAGGCTCTTCTGCTAACTGCTTCACAATAGCAACCCATTAATATTGGCTCATCTCCGTAAAATGATACCAAATTCAGTTTAACAATTGGACTCAATGTTCTGAAGATACCAAAATGGAAGAAAACTTATGTGGCTGTGCGTCTCCATTCCACTTAGGAGTTGTAGAGGGATTTTACTAGGATTTCAGCCCAGAATGATATTCCAAAAAAAAGAAAGCAGAGTCAGGTTGAAGGGAAGTTCTTTCCTTGAAGCTGATTTGTAAAAACTGAACTTAAAAAAAAAATCTTTTTGGCATGTATGGTGATATTTGATTACTCCAATATTCGTTTGTTTTCTTAGGAGAGATTCAGAAAGATGGAAACCTTGAAGTTCTCCTTATAATTAAACATTGCATTGTTATTATTAAAATTACACTTATAAGTAACACATTTAATCCTCATTTAAACAAATCCTAATGTATACAGGAGTTTAGGATGGAAATGACCTCATTCTTCCTTCTCTGAGGAAGAATGGGTCCTGGGGTCCCACAAACGAACACTAACCACTGCTTCTTTTTTTGGTAGTTCTTCTGGTAGACAACTGTTACAACTCCAGAGTATATATTTATACCTTCATTTCCCTGAGATATCAACCTAGATGCTGTTTATTCAATACTATGCATTGCCTCCCCAATTTGTAACTTTTAATTTTCTAACACTATGCCCTTCTCTCTTCAATATTGATATCATTTCTTTATTGGTTACTTTTATAATTTTAAACCTCCTATTTTCCTTCATCTTTTCATAGTAACTTGATTTTTCAAGTTCAAAAGATGAGGATATAAAATCTGCTTTCCCCTTTCCACACCCATCTTCTGGAGCTGAGCTTTTCGATGACAGTGTCCGGTTGTTAATATCCGCTATGTATTTGTCCATAGGTTGGCTTTTAAAGTTGGAAATCAGCATTATGATAGTGGAAAATCTGGTTTGTGTTGGAGCAGGAGAAGGTTAGAATCATCCTGTGGGTTCAAGATTGATTTCATTGCTAAATCACCTGTTTTAGTTTGCTAGCTGCCGGAATGAGATATACCAGGAACAGAACGGCTCTTTAAAAGGGGAATTTATTAAGTTTCAAGTTTACGGTTCTAAGGCCAAGAACATGTCCCAATTAAAACAAGTTTATAGAAATGTCCAATCTAAGGCATCCAGGGAAAGATACCTTGGTTCAAGAAGGCTGATGATGTTCAGGGTTTCTCTCTCAAGTGAGAAGGCACATGGCAAACACAGTCAGGGCTTCTCTCTCGGCTGGAAGGGCACATGGTGAACACGGTGTCATCTGCTAGCTTTCTCTCCTGGCTTCCTGTTTCATGAAGCTCCCCGGGAGGCATTTTCCTTCTTCATCTCCAAAGTGCACTGACTGGTGGACTCTGCTTCTCGTGGCTGTGTCATTCTCTGCTCTCTCTGAATCTCCTATTCTCCAAAATGTTTGCTCTTTTATAGGACTCCAGTAAACCAATCAAGACCCACTCAAATGGATGGAGACACATCTCCCCTAATCCAGTTTAGTAACCCCTCTTAATTGGGATTTATCTCCAGGGATTCAAACATATAGTATTGAATAGGGATTATTCTGCCTTTATGAAATGGGATTTTGATTATAACATGACTTTTCTAGGGTCCGTACATCCTTTCAAACCAGCATATCACCCAACAGAGATGTGCTTGGAATTAAAGAACAAGTGAGTTCTCTATTCTTAGCATCTCTTAGTTGCGTAAACACCTGCCATGTTGCTTTTCTATTGTTGCTTCAATTTTACCTCTATTATTTGTCTTTATGATATCCTTACCTTTTGTTCCCATCTCCCAGTCATTCATTATCTTCTTTTACACTTGAGAGAGTACCCTTCTTTCCTGGGGTTCTTTGGGAGTATCCCATTGAGCTGGTGGGTTGGAACTGTTGATTCTTGAGTCCTGTAACTATGTCTCTCTAAGTTAATTATTCTGTCACAATCAAATCACTTCCCCCAAACAGAGGAGGTACACTTTCTGAGTTTTTGCATGTGGGAAAATATCTTTTATTATTCTGCTCTTGTTCTTGTCCGTTCAGCTGAAATTCTAAAGTAGAACTCACTTTCCCTCAGATGTTGGAATCATTCCTATGTTTTCTCTGAGCATCCAAAGTTGTAGATGAGAAGTCTGATGCCTGTTTGATGTGTGTTCCTTTGTAGGTGGCTCTCTTTCCTCTCTGGAAACTCGTGGGATCTTTGTACCCTTACTGGTCAGGAAGCATGTGCCTAGATATAGGTCTTTTTTCATTTTACTTATTATTTTCTTTTTATTCATTTTCACTCCTTAAGAGACATTCTCTATCGTTGGGGATTTCTAGTCTGTTCTATCTTTTATAACTTTACCTGCCCTGTTTTCTCTGTTATTTCTTTCCTGGGACTCTGCTCAAAGAATTTCAACCTGCAGGGTTTCTTCTCTCACTCTTTCTCTCTCATTCTCCATATGTTTGCTTTCTGATTTTGTGTTCTGGGAAATTTCTTTGATTTCAATTTTCCATGCTTTTAATGAAATTTAAAATTCCAGGAATCATCTTTTAAATTTCTAAAAACTTTTATTTAAAAAAAAAATCTCTTGTTTCTCTTCCTTTGCACGGTGCTTTTGCCTTTTGTATGCAGTAGTCTCCCAGAACCTCCAAGGATTTCCTCCAGGGTCACTTTTCCTTGTTTTTTTGTTGGTTGTTCTCAATTACATGGATCCTTGTCCTCACAAAGCCTCGTGGTCCTTGGGTGTCATTTAGCTAGACCTTGGGAAGGACAGGTGCCTTGGCATTGCTCTGCTTAGGCGTCAGGTGGCCTTCTTCTCTCGGCGCGAGCATCCCAGCCACATTCTCTATTGATCCGGGGATTGGCAGGATTTCTTTTAGGGGAATAAGCAGGGGCCATCACCTGCCAGAATCACGAGGCTTGGTTCTGGGGAGCACTTAGAAGCTGTGTAGCTCAGGCACCAATCGGAGGGTTGCTCCAGCATGTGGAGACTGGTGCTTGGGGTCAGCTGGTGCTGCACTCCTGGTGAGTGTGTTCAAGTGATGGACTCGGGGAGGTGGAGAAGGTATCAGAATCCATACTGAAGCCTCCGCTTCCCCAGGACAGTTCATTCTGCATTGGGAAGAGGTGGGAAGATGTTGCTCTGGGAAAAGTCAGCCACTTGGGCTCTTTGTGCTGTGGGACAAGGGACTGCCCACGGGAACTGCTCGGGTGTTCCACACAAGGGCCGAGGCCAGGACTTCTGGGTGGCCCTGCTGCCAACTTTTTCTCTGCCCCATAAAGAATATTCTAGACTGCTGGCTGTCTACGTGCCTCATTTATAATCACAGTCCCATCTACTTTGCATCTTGCAGAAGTGGATTTATATTTCTTATTTCATTTATTTCACTGTTGGGCTCTAAGGCCAGGCTGCCTGGGTTCAAATCCCTGTTCTGCCACTTCTAACAATATGGTCATGGGGAGAATTACTTACTCTTTCTGAGCCTCAGTGCCCTCCTGCATTCAGTGGGGGTAACCGTTGTGCCTTCTTCATAGGCTTGATTTGAGGATGAATTATTTAATTTAAGTAAAGGTCTTAGAAGTGCTTGGCACAAAGTACCTTTTATTATTGTTAGAATTATTTTTACTAATACTACAGCATCTACTTCATCTTTTGTAAGCCAGAGAGGTCTCAGGAGGGACAGGAGAGAAATGCATTTGCATTTCTTGAACTGGAATGGTAAGTTAAATATTTTGTGTTTTTGGTGCCCTTAAAGGATACCTAGAGGCAGTTAAACTTAGGATCCAGTCCCAGCCCCACCTTCTGGCAGTGTGCCCTTAAGCAAGCGCTTAAATATTGGTTTTCTCATCTTTAAAATGTGGGCAGTAAAAGGGACCTCATAGGATGGTAATAGGAATTAAATGAGACGAGGTGCTCAGGCACCCAGCGCTCTGTGGACTGGGCATCATTTTTACATCTCTGATGCCTTGGTCCTCGCACCCCAAAGGAAGACACTCCCTTACACCAAGACAGCATGGCTCATGGCTGATGGAGACCCCGAGAGTCCTTTCTTCTGCACATTTAGGATAGTTTTTGATGGTATTGAATCTTCCTTTATAATTATCTTTCCTTTCAGCTTGTTGAATGTACCTTATTCTCTTTATGATTTTACAAATTTGAGAAATATGAAAATAAAAAAAAATTATGCCCTAAGAACAGGAAAAAGCCATACCTAGATAAAAACCTAGGTATGGTCCTTGTTTTATATTTTATGGAATAATATAAAAGGATTAAATAGTATAACATCCCAAGTCAACTACCATCCCAGCCAAAAAAGTCTTTTAAAATAAATATTCCTTCTTTAGTGGAAGAGCTAGTTATTCATTTCCTGAAGAAAATGTTTCTTAGTTTATTTTGTACTCAAGTAGATTTTAAAAAAACATCTAATGTAGTGGTTCAGGTGAAATATAAATTAAATAGTTCAGCTCTGCCTAAACATTGTAAAACCAGTTAAAATGGACGGTATTTACAAATTATATATTAAATTGAGTGCACATTTATTTCAACCTTGCTGCCTAGGAATGTTTTCCTCCTAACATCTCTTGGTTCCTGTGTATGCGCCACTTTTCTTTAGCTTATTTTTTTTTTTGGCCCATTAAATAAGTTACGTTTTAAGATAATTGGCTAATATACCCATATTTATAAAGATGGTCTACGTTAATACCTACTACAGTGTTAAAAAATCAAAAGCTAGGGGAAGTCGATAATGTTCACTGTATAAAACTTCTCTTGCTATTTAAACTGGAATATTCTTTCCAGCTTGTCCCACATATTATGAGGGTTTAAAGATTTTGCATTGGTGCTGTGTTATGAAAGGCCCTTCTATTGTGCAAATCGGCCATGCTGAAGGGATGGGCAGCCTGAAATGCTGGGATCCACGTGGGCTGTTAGAAAGCGCCACTGTCTGCGAGGAGTTTTACAAGTCATCTCTCACCGAGAAGAGGGAGGTGGGTAGATTTGTGAGCTTTAAGTACCCATTGTTGGCATGTCACCAGTTTTTGTCGGACACCCATGAAGAATGTGTCGGGGGCAGTAGTGGCAGGGGAAACGTCTCTGAGCCTGGCTCGGATCGAAGCATAGGAAGGCGATTTGTCTGCTCATCTCCTAGAAAGCAGCCCCTCACCTCTGGCAAGGCCCCTCTGGCCCCAGCTGCAGTGGCTCATCAGTGGAAGAGCTGCCTGCGATCCAGAGCTGTGTCGGAAGTGGAAAGATAGGCTGTCGCTCAGAGAACAAGACCATTTGGTGGAAAGGTGGTGAAATGTGAAAAACCAGAAACCCAAACCGAAAGAGATGAATAGGTGAGGACAAGCTGAGTGTGGTGAGTGTAGGTGGGCCGATGGCTGGTTCTGGACTGATCTCCATCTCTGGGATTTTCTGTGGAGTCTACTCTCCTTTGGGCTAGAGGCAGTCCTATGAGCCAGAACCAAGGAGGCCGTCCTTGGCTTCCCAGTTGTTCAGAATGACCCTCTGTGAATGGATGGGTTTTGGAGTCCCACCCTGAAGGAGACTGTGGTGGTGGCTGTAGAGTTGCTGGTTTTGTCACATGAGGCTTAGACTTCTGAAGTTTGTAAATATTGTACAGACAGAAGACAAAACTATGAAATAAGATAGGACAGGTACAGGATGGCCTGTTAAAAAAAAAAAAAGAGTAACTGATTTTATTTCCCTTTTCCCTTTGGCTATCAGGAAACTCAGGTGTAAGTTTGCCATTCAGCTGTTCAAACTCACTGAATCTATGGCCTGTACATTTCTTTCTTTCTTTCTTTCTTTTTTTTTTTTGTATGCTGTATGGCAGGGTCACATTTCATTCCATGTGAGTATCCCATTTTTTGAATTTTTGTTTGTTTGTTTTTTGGGAAGTGCATGGACCAGGCATCGAACCTGGCTCTCCCGCATAGCAAGCAAGAATTCTACCACTGAAACACCCTTGCACCCCCTGGTCTGTATTTTTCTATTTAATTTTATCTTGACCACTTATACCATTCCCTGTCCAGCTTTTAATTTGGTCTTGACCACTTATACCATTCCCTGTCCAGCTTTTAATTTGGTTCACATTTTCTACCTTGTACAACTTCTCATATGTTGTCTGAAATCTTTAAGTGAGATGAGACAAAGTGTTAAAATAATATCATTCTAATCAGTCAGTAAAGAAGGTTAGAATTTCACTGGACATGAGAAATGGCCACACAGTGGGTATTATCAGAGTGGTATATGGAGACAGACTTTCATGTAAGCTTAAATAGGGTGTTACAAAGTCTTGTGTTGAATGAATTTTGAATTGCAGTGGTTTCCCTCTCCTTAAATGGCAGACTGAGAAACACAGGGACTGTCTTTCCTCTGGTATGATTTGGAAATGTCAGATAGTTCCAGCCTGTGAGAAAGCCATCAGAGAGAACTATTTCAGGTTTTTAACTTTTCTTACCGGGGCATACTTTTAATATTTCTCCTCCATCACTTTTTCTTTTTTATTCCTTTAAAGTCTATTCAGGTTCAGGGACGTTTGATTGTAGACGTCCTTGTTCCAAGTCCCAGTGTGCAGTGAATGGGTAAAAGCATGCTTTAATATTTTAGTATATATTCCTAGTGTTAAAAGTGTGATTATTAATAGAGTTCCGTATTATTCCTTGTGTTTTCAAGTTATCTCAGAGATGCAGCTTTCATATCTTGGCTTCCAGCTTCATGGAGAACCCCATTGTAAAGCGCCTCCACATAACAGCCTTCTAGTTATACTCTCAAAAATAAGAGGCTTGTCTCCTGAGGACAGCTCCATATTACGGGTGGAGTATAATCCTTAACATTGTTTTTCTTTGCTTTCAAATAGCTGGGGACAGTGAGTCAGGAGTGAGAACTCCCTTTGTTTCATGTCGTGTGCATGGCAGGGGAAGAATGTAGCAGGGCAGAAAATGAAGAAAGACATAAAAGGATCTCAGCTCAAGGAGGTCAGATCCATCAGAGGCTTAGCGTTGCCTTCAAAGATGCCTGGGACAGGTGGCAGTTCAAGACAATCACAGCAGCGGCATCCGCTGGAGCTGAGATAAGGGATTCCTGCAGAAGCCTGCTATCTCGTGCCCGCTTGCTTTGATGTAACTCTGCTAGCAAGACTTTGGGGAGCAGGTGGCTGCCTTCCTCCACGATAGGCTGCTGTTGTTCAGTCTTTTAAGGTCTCATTACGGTGTTCCATGTGGATTAATCCTCTTTCAGGTTTACATGGGATGGTTTTGTCCTGAGGCCCAGCCAGAGACTTTGGCCCACCTCGTTCCATCTGCCCTCTTCAAATTGTTGATTTTTTTAAACTATTGGTTAGAATGGGGGTCTGCATACGTTCAGTACCCTTTACTTCCCTTGCTGGTTGTACATTAGTTTTTGTTGTGCACAGCTTGAGCAGTTCTTTGGAGACACTGAACCATCAGCACTAAATTGTCAGCTTCTCCTTACTCATTCATCCTGTTCTTTAGGATTTTTTTAATACATCTCTCATTCTTTGCCGTTACCTACTTTTCCCTTTTTAGAAAGAAATTATGATGTTGCCTGGCTCTAGAATGGGTTTTTTTTTAATTCTTTTGGCCCACAGCCCTATTAAATGTAATATGTTTGTAAGGAGAGAGTCCATAAATGCACCAAGAAAAACATGTATTTGCATCAACTTCATATATTTGGAACGTTTAATTAAAACTACACTCTTTTAATGAAACAGCCAAACTGTTAAACTTCATTAGATTTGCTGTTTTAAATAATACCATAACTCAGGAGAGGAGAAGTTGCAGGTTTTCTTTCCAGCTTGTTTGACACACACACACAACACAAAAGGCAAAAACCTCTCCTAAATTTCAGAAATAAACTTTATTTAGACCCTTTGCAGTCTTGGCCGAAGAGAGCATTTCAATGTCATTTAAAAATCCTGGAGGGGAACTAGGAGGTAGACAGGTAGAGAACTTTGAGGAGATACATTTGGACATAGGAAGTGGAGGAGCGAATTTTAGCCCTGGTGATGTTACACTCAGCTTCCAGTTCTTGGGGACAGGGATAGTGCAGGGAATTAGGAATAGAGCAGGCAGTATTTTTGTCCCTCCATCACTGGGTCATAATAAGTTTAATCAGTGACTGCATACCTTTCCGAGGGCTCCCCTAACAAAGTCCCACCCCCTGGGTGGCTTAAGACAGCAGACATTTATCCTTGCATGGTTCTGGAGGCCACAAGTCCAAATCAAGACATCGGCAGGGCCAGGCCCCCTCAGAAATCTGTAGTTTCCTTCTTTGCCTCCTCTATCTTCTGGCATTTGCCGGCAATCCTTGTCATTCCTAGGTTTGTAAAGGCATCACTGCAATCTCTGCTTTGGTCCTCACCTGGCTGTCTTCCCTCTTTTTGTCTGACCCTGTGTCCAAATCTCCTCTTCTTATAGGACATTGGTCCTATTGGAGTAGGCCCACCTAATCACACCTTCAAAGATAGGTCCTGTGAATGTGACCGTATTTGGAAATCTGTTGTTCAAACTTGAACATAGCTCTTTACCGGGGTGGAGTTTGAGGTAGGGAGCACGACTCAACCCATCATGGTAACAAAAGCCAGTTAACATTGAGCTAGCTGCTTTTATCCAGCTCCTCTGGTACCCCTCTGGTTCTTTAGGAAGTGGGACACTCAGGCTTCAAACAACTGCCATAGCTGGTTCTCAGTCCCTGAGTACTGGTTGTCCACGTGTTAATTTTGTGCGGATCTTACGCTTCCCAATTAAGTAGTAATAGTCTTTTAAATAACAGTGGAAGCAAGCTAAGTTGCAACAGTCAATGTAGTGAAGGGGGAAAGATGCAATCGTATGGACTACTTGACATCATCGAGATGAAAGCACATTTGACTTTGAAACTTATTTAAGGGGCCTTTCTGTTTTTAAAAGGAAAATCACCCTCCAAGATAGCATTTTTCTGAGGGTTAGATCCGTAGCCCCTCCCCAAAAGTGTTCAATGGAAAATCAGGCAGCAGGGAGAGGCAGTGAGGGCTGGGGATTGTGCAAAGGAGAATGATGACTTTGGGGAAGTCACTTAATCAGAAGTTCTGGGATTCTGCATGTTTAACAAGATTTCATACAACAGAATTTGAGAACCACTGCTTTGAGAGTTAAAGGTCTGGTGTCAGTCTCAACTTCTGTAATTTCCCAATTGGTGAAAACTTAGATTTTCTATCTTAAAAAGACCCTATAAATTTGGTCACCTGATTGCTGTGCAGCATATCCCTATTTAAATTATATGTTTATTTTGATAGTAGTTTAATATAAATTTAAATATTAAAGATGAAATCAATTAACTTTCCCTTCTTGGTAAAGAAGTTCAGTGACCAAAACATTTGACCCTCTGGAGAATTTTTATCACTTCCCAAGTATAGTGCCTAAACTAAATTAACAACAGGGTAATTTGTATAATGACGTTTTTATATATCTGAATTTCTGTGTAGAGGCTAGAAAGATACACCTTTCCATGCATTTGAATTCATATGTATTTTGGGTGTCTGTTGTCAACAAAAACACAACTTACTCAATATGTAAATGCTGCAATTTGCTAGATTAATTATCAAATTTATGAATTGTTTTTCTTTTGTTACGTCTTTGGTCAAGACTTTACATTTGCTTTATAGTAGGTGAATTAAGTAAGTAAAGAGTGCTGAGATTAGCAGATTCACGGTGTAAAAATGTTGATTGCATTTGATTTCTCCAGGTATAACTGGTGAAAAGAATTTAGTCTTGCCTGTCCAAGGAACCCCTGAAAGTGTGACCTGTTAAATAAAGAGATGAAATAACACATCCTTTATCTATGCAAATTTAAACTATATGCAAATAAGGGCATGGCCAAATTTTGTAGCGTTTGCAATAACCATGACAAAATACTAGAGCTGTAAAAGAAAAATGTTTGGAATAGGGCAAGTTTAATATTTACAATTCAGGTTTATCCTTTTGTCCGTTTTTTGTGTAGGGGCTAAAAGATTTTCCTCTTTGTTCTAGTGAAAATATTCCACATTTAGGCATTCTTCACCTGGCTGCTGGTTCTAGGGAAATCTGATCATCAAAAATGTGAGATTTTTTAAAAATTTGTCATTTAGTATATAGGGATTTAGTCAGTCATGGCTTCCTCAGTCAATTTTAATAACTGATTATCTTTTAAAATATATTAGTTTCATGCATGCTGCTAAGAAGAGATGGCTATTGATGACTCATTGCTTAGAGGAAAACCAGGTGTGACTTTGGAACAAGTTTCGACTCTCAGCCATGTGCTTGCTGTGATGTCTGGTATGAGTTGGATAACACCTCACTTTCCTAACTGACCCCAAGTACCTACTGCTCAGGAATACACACAGGTCTGTAAACACCCTCACAGACAGGGCATGCCCTCACAGACAGGGCATGTTAGGCCACTTATTGCTCTGGGCACCTACCTTGCTTAGGGCTTTAAGTTAGAACACTCTCTCCATGCAGAAAAATCTTCTTTCCTGCTCTAGCAGTATCAGTTTTGACCAATTTGTGGTAATATGTATAGACCCTGTGGTCTTTGTCTAATAAAAATCATAGAAAATCTGATGCTATGTGATCAGGGGTTGATGGATTTATAATTGGAAAAGCTATGCAAAATCCATAAAATATTTTGAGTAAGAAAAAAACAAAACAAAACATGCTTTCTGATTTTCTTGCCTGCCTTGTTTTTATCAAATAACATTTTTCATTTCCATATTCCCTTATGGTCACTCATTCATTTGCGTTCACGTCTCAGATGCTGGGAAGGTTTTAAGGAGCTTGGCTCTCTTTTAATGAGTGCAAGCCACTTACCCACAATCAGAGGAGAGAGTGGGTTTGGCTTCCCCCTCCCTTACCGGTTTCAGAAACCATCCGTCTGATGTGACTTCTTGGGTGGGACCTTTTAATTTTAAGATCTGGGCTGTAGTTATCCCAAAGCAACATTAATAAAATCAGAGATGCTGTGCTGAGTTCCAGCCTCCAGGGAAGGAAGAAGCACACACCGCCATCACCACCATCCATTACTGTGGACTGATTTAGCCCTGATGATTATAATTTTGAAAACAGTGGCAGCTAGTATTCATTGAGTGCCTGGTGCTTGGGTGCTCTGTGTGTAAACCTCATGGCCGCCTCGCCGTGGGTGCACTCTTGGTGAAGAAGGGAGGATGTGGGAAGTGGAGAACATAAGGCAATACAGTCTTAAAAGAGCAAATAAAAAATTGGAAGCTCTTGCTCCTTAGATTGGTGCTCCCAGTCGATCCTTAGGTGGCATCAGACTGAAGGAAGAACCATGCAGGGTTCCAGGAGGAGGAGTCAGGAGGGGGCTGGGTTACCCTAGATGCAGGTCCTGTTGTCAAACACATGTTTAAGTGGGTGGCAATTGACATTTGCTGGCTGAAGTACCATGCAATCTGGTTGTCATTATTTGCTCTGTTCCCCTGCCTCCTACCTTCACTGCTCTGAATTTTGGCCCCTCTGCCTGCTAGACCCGTGGCTCTCCAAGTGTGGTCCCAGGGCCAGCAGCACCCAGGCACTTGTTAGGAATGCAAATTCTCCAGCCCAACCCCAGATGTACTGAACCTGAAACTTTGGGGGTGGGACCCAGAGATCTGTGTTTTGACAAGCTCCCAGGAAAGGCTGATGCTTGCTGAGGTATCCATCCGTGCCCTAACCTACCGTGAGAGATGATCCATGTCTCTCGCTATAATGGGAACCTTGAAGCAGATGAAGAGCTGGGACCAAAGTTGGGAGATCGAAGGAGTGTCACCTGTCTGTTTTCTTCTAACCTATAACATTCTAAGCCTGTAATTTTATATCCTCTGAACATGTGTCTGGTTGGCCTTTAGGTGGGCAGCCTGAGAACAATAAGAGAACTTCCATTGGAGAACGTGGCCATGGTTGATCCCCACATAATGGATTAAGGAAAAAGAAAGTTAGGCTTTATAAGATTAAATCAGAAGAACAGGGCAGAGCCATATTTATGCTCCAACTCCAATTTAAGCAAGAGGCAGTAGCCATTTAGAGCTTGTGTCCAATTTTAGATTCCTCCTTACATTCTTTGAAATACTGTTTTGGCCCCTTAATTTAAAGAGATGACAAAAAGCCAAACTCTTTCCTTTCCTCTACAAGGCATCAAGGAGAAGAGGTAATAAACAGTACCTTGCTGATGTATTTTAATAAATACTGGTTTACCGCATCCCACAACAGAAAGCAAATACATGCAATTACTTGCAAATTTCTTCAGTGTTTGTGCTTATAAATCTCTGCCTAAACCTTCCCAGCTGGGAGTTCTGTTAGTCTTTCTGCTGTGGACCCAGGGCTTTGTTCTCATGTTTAGCTTCAGCACGGTCTGGAATAATTCAAAAACGTATTAGATAGATTGCTTCTCCCAAAAGGCATAATGAAATAACCTTCAGTCCCAGCCTTAGGGAAATCAGCCCAATCAGAGTTCGGGCAGATTTCTCGATTAAACAAAGAACTAACTGTGCACAAATTGCACCTTAACAATTCGTAAGGAGTCTACCTTAGAAATGTCTTGCAGATGTAAAGCTGATATTTTCTAATCAGGGCAGTGGGGCTGCTAAAGTCAGAATGTCGCAGTATTTTCCCAGTGCTCCACAATTAGCATCCCCCCAAATTAAATTTAAAGGTTGCGTTCATAAGCAACTCTAAGCCTCGGGACCCACTGTAATGGGTTGTCAGGCACAGATGGGAACAACTGCTTCTGTCCGTGATGGGGTTCAAGGGTCCGTGTGCATGTGTGTCCGTGAGCATGTCCGCGTGTAGATGACTCAGTTCATCTGGAACACATCCAGCGAAGCTTTGGACTGTCAGGTTTTATTTCAGCAAATTTCATGTTGGGAGCCAAGAACGGAATAGAAAGTTATTGCACTCAGTGTTGTTGTGACTTTATGTGCTCCCAGTCAAATTATTCAGAAATCAAAATCGGGGGTATGTGTTGCAGTGGAACATTATTTAGAATGGGCCTTTTTGAAGAGCTGTAGTAGATGTCTACTGATTCTAGAGAAATGACCATATTTTGGGTGGGAAATCTGGGGAACTGGAAGTCATGTATGTTTTGTATCTGCTCCACCTGCAATACTTTTGTACTTTAATGCAGTGATAAGACCCATGGTCAACTCAAAACTAATAAACACTCTTGTAAGGCCTTAATTCTGATGTAAAAGATACCCCCATGCTCTAAACTGTATTTGAGAGGGTATGCATTACCTGATGACTTCATCTGGCACTTATTAGACGTAGGCAGCAGTGATGGTAAGTATGCTTAAGGATGCTTGAGAGCTGAGTTCTGTTTTTGTGAAAAGAATCTATAGCCCTAGTGGTCCCACAGAATCTCCCATATTCCCCCATGTGAATCAAACATCAGTTTGAGAAATAGCAGATTCACAGAGACAGAAAATGTATTGGGGGTTACCAGAGAATAGGGTAAGGCAGGGAAAGGGGGTGATTTTGCTTGGTGGGTAAAGAGTGTTTGTAAATAAAATTAATTCTTTAAAACAGCCTTTTGAAAGCACCAATACAATCCCAAAACAAACAAACAAACAAAAAGCCAATCTGGGAAAAATATTTTCAGATTTAAATATTGATTTTCTCAGCTGATCTGTTCTCTTGTTTTGTGTACGTAGAAACACAGGAACGGGAAAAATTGATTGACAAGGTACCCTCCCCTAATTAAAGTGTGAAGGGAAAGAATGCCCCACGGAAGTCAGAGGACCTGGGTTCAAAACCTGCTTCTCCAGTTTCCTTTTTGGTTTGCTCTTAGGTCAGTCTGCTCACCACTCAGTACCAGCCACACCAGCTTCCAAGGTCATGGAGAGGTTTGGATGAGCGCATAGATGTCATGATCTGTGCTAAACTGTAAAATCACCAACAGGTTATTGGCATTATTCTTTCCCACAGAGTTTTGGAACACGTGGAGAATGCTGATTTTGCAGTTTCTGTTTCAAAACCAGGATGAGCTGGGTTTGGACCCATATCTGCCCACTTACATTAGGAGTTCATAAACAATGTTGAGGATTCATCACTCTACACTTATAATGCCAAATGAACAGATTAAATCGATGGGAACTGAATAGAGGAAATGAGAAAAGTGGTTGGGATCCACTCTGTTTAGTTGGTGGGTGGCAGAGTGCAGTGGTTCCGAGATGCCTCCTCAGGTACTCTCGAGGACTCCGTGGGATCAGAAGGCTGAGGTTTGAGTCTTGTCTCTGCCACTTCATAACTGAGAAATTTTGCAACTGCTTAATTTCCCCTAAACCTCAGGTTCACCACCTGGAAATTGGGGATGAGTGTATCATCTTCTCAGACAGGTCTGAGGACTCAAATGAGATACCAAACATAAAAACCATTTAGCCCATAATTAGGACTCCACAGACTGACACTGCAGTTGGTGGAAACTATTTTGGATCTAATTTAGGCATTCATAAATTGAAGAATAATTGAGATCTGAGAAAACCCTCCTGAGTTTGTAAATAAAAGTTAATTCTTAAGGTTAGGCTGAGGGTTATGAAGGTTCTTAAGCTCTAGAGGGATTGAGAATATTTTGGTTGGTATTTTGAACTCCTCTTTAAAAAAACAAACAATACTGCATTAAAGCCAAATTCATCTTATCTTTTCCTCTGTTTTGCGTTTAGTGGGGCCTCCTGACAGTTTTTAACCCGTCAAGTGCATTCTGATACCTGCTCGTGCAGTGTTAGATAATGAACTTTGCCACTAGTGTGGGCATGTAAGTAACTATGGTCTTGCCAGTGGAGATGGTGCAGTTTACCAGGGGTGCAGAGTCTCCCAGATTATGGGATTGCAGCGTCGAGCAGAGCAGAAAAACCCCAACTTGGTTTCCTTTTAAAACGGTCTTTAAATGTACACCAGATACACATTCATCTCTTTAATCTAAACTCTCCTGTCAATTAACATGCATGGCCTCTGAGATCATGCACTTTAGCACAAGTGCTTAAATGTAACTTGGCAGCTCCAGCCCAGAACATCATTCGTTCCATTCACTAGTAAAAGCAGATGTCAAACAAGTCAAAACTGTGCTCTGGTAAGGAGCTCTGGTTCTTTTTCAAGCTTGAGTTGCAGATGTCTCCTCTTCTGCACCCATTTCATTGAGTCAGGATCCCATCCGTCAGAGGAGAAGCCTTCGCCGTTCACAAGGTGCAGTTGTGTGTCGATTTCCTTAAAACCCACTTCTGGCAATTAGCATCCGAGTGACTTGTCATTCTCAAAGCTGTTACTAAAAGGCGTTTGGTGCTCAGTGCTGCAGCATGTAAAACTACCTGTCAGAGAGCTGACTGTGCTATAAAGGACTCATGCCATATAAGGGTGCACTCAGGTGGTGAGAATGAAAACATTGCTTAAAAAGGCATGTGTGGAATCAGAAAGTCCTTCCTTTTTGTTAATCACTGTCCTCTGTCTCCTCCTTGTGCTAGTCGCCTATCTTCTCTCTCCTGCCTCCTGTTCTTCTGACCATCACATTCTGGGAAATCTCAGTAATTCAGACACCTTGACAGAATAACTTTTTAAATGCCAACACCAAAAATTATTATTGGCTTAAAGACCAAAGACCAGGACTTCCAGCCAAGTGGAGAGAGAGCTGGTACTAGGCTGACCGTCTACCCCTGATTTTAAGTATGTCTAAGCATTTTGAATCCTTATCCCACCCCTGGAGAAAAAACACATAGTTAGGATATGCCTAATACTCAATGAAAGTCGAAAGGGCTTTGTTAACTTTTAGAGACTGGTGAGAACTGCTGTCAGATGCTAAGATGGAAGGAACTTCAGAGTGATATGCTCTGTGGTGGATTTTATTTTAACCATGGACTTGATACTTATTAAATTAAGGGACGTTGAATGATGTAACTTTAGCCATCTACATTTATGGATTTTATTAGTGTTTTGCCATCTTTTGTATTAATGTTCATGAATTAATTCATGAATTAATTAATGTTCATGAATAATGTTCATGAATTCTGTACAAACTGAGATGAAATACTGAATTTGCTTTGGAGAAGGCTTTGGCCAAATCCTGTACCATGTGTTGGCCTCCCCTTCCTCCAATTTCAAGAGGTGAGTTGATAGATGAACTCCCGGTTCCATCCGACAAGTTTAAAATTGTGCATGTAACAATAAAAACACCATCAGATGACCTCACTTAGAGACAAAATCTTGATGTTCTTACCCAAGCAACTTAACAGATCATTGGCTCCACTCCCCCTCTGCTCTGTGCAAGGCTGGCTCCCGTGGAGGCATTGCTGTCTTGTAGGGAGCTGGGAGTAGATGCTCAGTACCCTATATTGCTATGAAGTGGTCCAGAGACCGATGCACATAATGTGACATCCACATCATCTGAACTTCCAAGTGCCTGGAGGAAGAGAGAGAGAATCAATACAGCATTCCATTTGGAGAAATTAAAGTGGGATATTTTGACCTTTACAAAATGTAGGAGAGGGCAGGCGATGGTGGCGCAGTGGCAGAGTTCTCACCTGTCATGCCGGAGACCTGGGTTCAATTCCCAGTGCCTGCCCATGCCAAAAAAAAAAAGTAGGAGAATGATTTGGGGCTCCCTTGAGAAGAAAAGTGTACATCTTTATTGCTTGCCTTTTTTGTTTCCTTCCTCTCTTCTCTTCCCATTTCCTTATTATTGGAAATGCTGTGGGTTGTTATTATTATTATTATTATTATTATTATTATTTTACTTCTCCCCCCAACCTGCCAGCATACGTACACACCCACTCTGAAAGTGTGAATACCAGTGTCCCCAGGCAAGGGCCTCTGGCCAGAACATGACTTGTAGAGTTCTTGGATCTTTGCCCATGAGGTGTAGATGAATTATCTAGAGATGGGTGTAGGACATATTTCTTTCTTTGTTACACCTCTGCCCTAATAATTGACTCAGTCCTTCACATATACTTGATATTAAGAAAGCACTTCTGTGCAAGAGGAAAAATATTACAAATGTTAGATAAAGATTTAGGGGAATTGCAACTAAAGGTGAAACAGATGACTCAGGTGCGGAAATGACTGCAGTGACCTCATTGTCTTTGAGTGTAAAAGGAATAATTTAAGACCTTCAAGTTATACTTGCTGAAAATTCTATATATTGGCTAGACACAGGAATTTGCTATCAGATCAGTCTCTTACATGAAGAGAGTCCCGTTTGTAGTTTCAAAAATGTTATGGTTTTTATTTAAAAGCCAAGATTGCTTTATCATTTATATTACGATGCTAAAGTGGATATGAAATGATCTGTAAAACTCATTTAACCTGAATTTCCAGGTATGAATTTCCATGGGGTATGACCATGTGATACAAATGAGGACAGAAAATATTTTAATTTTTTACCTTATATTTACTGACATCTGCCTTAATCTCACATTTTGGGGCATGGACAGCGTTCTGTTTCTAAGAGGGTCCTATGGGTACTTCTTTAGTTTTGTTGATGGCAGTGTTGTCTTTCAGTAGTAATGTCATACTAATCCTCTTAAATGTTAACCCCATTTTTTTGGTTATAAAATAAAAAAAGTTGTGGTGTAGAATTCACATAGGCTGATGAATTTTCTGTTAATTCTATTTGCTATCTTCTGAGCCAGAGTTAAATGGTTAAAATAAAATCATTGATGTTGATCTCCCATACTTAATCTCTTATCTTCTGACAAAGGAAAAAATGATTTCAGGATAGATCCTTTTGATTGTATGTTATTTTCTGCTTCCTCATGTGAAAAAATGGTTTTGTTTCTGCAGACAGCTAAATTAGTCATCTATGATGCATTTTTG
>PVIY010046062.1:0-18649 GCA_004026745.1 Myrmecophaga tridactyla | reverse complement strand
TTTTTTTTTTTTAAGTTTGCATATGGGCAGGAGGCACCAGGGATCGAACTCCAGACCTCCAGCACGGCAGGTCGGAGCTCTGCCTGCTGAGCCACGGCAGCCGCCCGTCACCATCTCTTTTGGGGGTGGTGGTAGTGTATATCATAGGGAATTTTGTTCACAGTGTTTTTTATTTGTGGGGTGTGGGGTGGGAGTTTCATGGACTGGGAATTGAACCCCTGTCTCCTGCATGGCAGGTGAGGATTCTACCACCGAGCTACCTGTGCACCTCTGACACAGCTATTTTCAGCTTCTTGAAATCTGTTGAGTGGTACACTTATGATTGGTGCATTTTTCGATGTTATTTTCAAAAAAAAAAAAATCCAAATTCTGCCCCTGTCCGCAAGCCCCCAGTCTGATGAGTGACGCTACAGCATCTTATGATTGTTTTATTTTGGACGATCAGTCTTCTTCCATTTGTACCTTGGCCTTCTGGATTCTTCCTTCTTGTGTATTTTATTTCTGGCTCTACTGGGAGTGAACACTCACCATCTTTACATCACCATTAATCACAGAAATTATAAAATAAAATAGCATCATAATAGCCAGAAAAACTATAAAGTATCTAGGAATTGCCTAAACAGAAGAATACACAAGACTTCAATAGTAAAATTCTATTAACATAAGAGAAGTTGTGAGGCATGCAGCTAGGTGAATGAACCTGAAGGACTGTATGTTGAATGAAATGTCAGAAACAAAAAGACAAATATTATCATGCCTCACTCATATGGACTAACTATAATACACAGACTCAGAGAATTGAAGTTGAGAGCACGGGTTATCAGGTTGGGGCCTATTGTAAAGGGTCCTCGATTGTAAACTTTTAACAGCAGTCACATCTATTCGGGAGTTGTAACTTATTTCTAAATTCTGAGAACTGAGCTGTTTGTATATAACATGGTCATTCCCAGAATCTTTGGGTATTTATGTGACCCCTGAGACTCAGAGTTAGAGCTCTGAAACTATGAAAGTCAACAGTGCCCCATATATGAACTGTTTAAAAAGTTGAAAAAGGGATGAGACTTCAACTAGAGATATGAAGGAAGCTGATCTGGAGACTAAGGTAGAGCAGAATGCAGGGTAAAGGATGATATCGTCCATATTTTAAAACTTCAACTTCTATGTGAGACCAAAGGGAGAGAGGTTTATTTGGTGCAAAATTTATATTTTGTGTGTGCATTACGTAATTTAACTTGTATGGTCCATTTAGCTGAACACCGTAAGTACATGGAACCTGGAATAGGGCATGAGACCTTGTTGGTTTGCCCAGGTTAGTGTGATCCCTGAACATCCAGAGTAATTTGGGCAGTGAATAAAGGAGTATTTGTAAAGTCCCCTTGGGGGGCTGGGGAGAAAAGCAGTGAAGACAATCAAATCAATAGGCCAAGCCTTGGTCTTGGGATTTGCCCCCTATGCAACTTATTCCTGCAAAGGTTAGGCTAAGCCTACTTATAATCATGCCAAAGAGGCAATGTGAACTCACTGTCCTCCCCCCTACATAGGACATGACTCCCGGGGTGTAAAGGCTGTGTCTCACCAATGCAAGGTGTTCATAATAGGGTGCTGTATGGCAATCCTGTATTTTATTCATGGTGGGTCTGCAAACAATTTCTCTAATAAAGAGAAAATGGATAACTCTTCCCACTCTGCTTTCCCCTCCATCTCACATCCTCTTTCGTCACGTGGCATTGGGGGTTCTGGTTGAGAGGTGTCCCACAGTCTGTGTGTCGGGTTGGGGGTGACTCTGGAAATCTAGTTCTCTGTCTCAGTGTGTCAGACCAAGTAAAAAGAAAAGAAGAAGGGAAAGCGCGGATGGTGGACACATTGAGGTGGTCTGTAGTGTGGCCATCCTAGTGGACTGCGTGAAGGGTGGTGAGTGGTGCTGGGGCCTGGGAATGGTGCTGGACGGGTCCGTGGGGCTGGGGTGGCAGCGGCCCGGCCAGGCGCATCCTGGATGGGGTCCGTGTCCCTGCCTGCCAGGCGCCTGAGCCCACCCCTGCCCCACACCCTCTACCCTAACACGGAGGCCAACGCGGTGGGGAAAGAGCAGCAGGCCTGGAGACCACTTACCCAGCTGGCTGGAGATGACCACGAGGTCAGCGCCAAGGACTCAGGAACATTCTCAACAAGCTCAAGATCTGCCACCCTGATCTGAAATGGTGGCTTCGGCGTGGACGCTGTCGTGGCACTGGTGGCTGCCACAGACACCACGGGCGAGGTGGGCTTAGGGGAATTCAAGGATCTGTGTGACAACTTCCAAGGGCAGCACCCTGAGGACAAAGGGTTTGAGGCCACCCTCTCGGGGACACCTGCAGCAGTGGGCTTGGGGGCCTGTGGGGCAGCAGGGGTGCACTGGGGTGAGTACCTCCCACATGGTCAGCTGGGGGAGGAAACAGGGATGTGGACCATTCATCAGTTTCCTAGCCAGGCTGGACCCAACATGCCAGGCCTTCAAATCTGTCAACAAAGACGGCACTGGGCAAATCCAGTTTAATGTCTAGAAGTGGCAGCTATGTGTTTCCGACTGGGAAGCCCAGACCTGCCCTGCCTTAGGAGACACCCTGCAGCCCTTGGTCTCTCTGGAAGTGGAGCCTGTCTGCAGTCACGTCCCCATGGGGCCTGCTGACCCACCGGCCTCAGTTACCAGCCATGTCGAGTTATCTCTGGCTGTAAGACGCTCCAGCATGCCCTGCCCAAGGGTCACCCCTGCTGCCAGCACCCTCTCGAACCCACGCCACAAATCCATGGCACCTTGTGCCAAGCCCAGCACTTGTGTTGCTTCCACACTCTGAGGGCGAGGCTAGCTCCTGCTCCCAGGCACCATGTCATACCCACGTGAAGTCAGACAGCCCACCCCCTCCCAGCGCAGCCATGCACGTGGCGTTCCAGGTCCACGCCACTCAGGGCCTTTGTCTGTATTCTGGTCCCAGCCTGCCAGTCCAGGAACAAATAAATGCACCCTGCTTGCTGTTCTCTATGGGAAAAAAATGGAAGGGAGGGAGAGAGGTAAAGTGACAGGGAGAGAGGGAGGAGAGGAAGGCAGGAAGGGCAGGAGGGAAGAAGAAAGGAGAAAGGGAGACAGGGAGAAGTAAAATAAGATGAAAAAAAGGCTAAACAAACACCATCCTCCTCCAAAAGAAAGAGCACTGGCTCTGTGCATCCCGGAGGATACTAGCGAGAGGCCAGAAGCCACTGCTGCCCAGAAGACTGAAACTCTGACCGATGTCCATGCTGGTTCCTCAGGGGTCTCCCTGACCAGGTTTCCTCTGCCTGCACTGGCAGCCACTCCTGGAATCCGGCTGGGATGCACAGCTGAGGCTATGGGGTGGAGGAAAAGGAACTAGTGACTGGTAGGTTTTGCCCTCAATTATGGAAGCTGGAATCTCAGCACAAGGAGAGGAGCCCAGCCTGGATCAGTTGGCTGATCTAAAGACTCATGAGCTAAATTCTTTTCACTTCACACTGCTGAGATTTCATAGTTGTTTGTTACACAGCATTACTGTGGCAATAACTAGCTGATACAACTTGTACCCCTGACTTTTGCTTGACTGCAATTGAGCAGCGTCAACTAGGTTGATGTAAGTAGTTAAATACATACAGATGTAATCATGTCTACCAGAATTTATCTGTTGGTTTATGATAAAGATCTGACATGTGGCAAAGATTGTGTGATCTTTAAAAGATAAAATGCAGGTAAATCAAAGACATGCACGATTCACTCAAATAGACACCGTTTATTTTGTTAAGGTCAAGCAAATGATCTGTTGATAGGTAAGTGTTAAGTGTCAAGCATGAAGTCTGTACACATTTTCCACAGTGGACTGCAGGATTAAGCCACCGGCAAAACCCCTGACTGAAATGTTGCTACACGGAGCATTCCACAGCTGAGCTACGATGGAAGGGGAGGGCTAGGCCTCCACTTAAGAAGGCCAAGGGCAAAACATTAGCACCAGATTGTTTTTATATGCAACAATATGACTATATACAATGTTATATACATTGACTCACTGGATTCTTTGGGTCCCCACCAAGCAGACATTTAAGAGGAGAACAGGGAAAGGGACAGAACAGCTGTGATTATATGTGCTTTGCTAAAAGGTTACTATAGAACTATATATTGCTATGTAAAAGAGAAGCTCTAAAAAAAAAAGAAAGGAAATGAAGAGGTTGGATACAGAGACACAGATTTCTATTATTCACATTTTACATACATATCATTGAAATGATCACAATACTGGTACTTTTAAAGGGCGGAAAAATCACATGTAAAATAACGTAAGCTTTGTCTACATTAAAAACAAAACACCCTGAAATTACATGGGTTGTCTCTGCTATGGAGAAAGACGGAGTTCCCCGGGCAGCCAGCTTTACCTTGTGTGATGTGACCAGGTTTAACAGTATGGGACCATTAAGTGGAAAGGAGGGGGACGCTTCATTGGAACTACTGGCTAATTTTTCCAATTAGACAGCTAAACTCAACAGGAATACAAGCTTTTAAAAACACCTTTATGTTTCTGACACGGGTAGACTCCAAGAAGGCTGTGTGCTGCCACATCCCTGGAGAGGGCCAGGCTGTTCTGGACTGGGGGCGGGGGCTGCTGGGGTCGGCCCAGAGACCAGCTCAGCCCCCAGCGCGGGGGTAGAACCTGCTGCCACCCCGGCCACCCTGCGGGTGCTGCCGGAAACTTCCTTTAGGGAAAGAGGAAGAGGATGACTCGATACCTTATTATGACAAGTGTCCCAATGTTACCTAAATGTGAAGTTGTCCAAGAGATTCTCTCACCATTTTCCATGCACTGAATTAGATGAAACATTTTAAGGAAACACATCGGGTCTACAGTTATTAGATAAAACTAAGTAATTATAACCAAGCTATTGGAGGCTGAGTGTCTTTTCATGTGCTTATTTGCCATGCATATGTCCTCTTTGGTGAAGTGTCTATTCAAGTCCTTTGCCCACTTTTTAACTGGGCTGTTTGTTTTCTTACTGTTGAGTTCTGAGTGTTCTTTATTCATCCTGGGTACAAGTCCTTTGCCAGACAAGTGATTTGCAAATATTTTCTCCCAGTCTGTGGCTTGTCAGTTGGAAAATGACAGCATGATGGCGTTCTTTAATGAATAGGCTCTTTAGAACCTTAGCATTTCAGCTGCGATAAAGGGCACAGAATCTTTCAACTCTGGAGCAGAAAAAGATCACATTGAGTACACAGGACCTCTGAGGAAGAGAGGAAGGGTTCTTACAATAGACAGACGGTGGCCGCATGGCACAGTAACAGATTCAAGGAGGCAAAAAGAGAAGAGTAGCTAATTAGCACTAATGACCACAGGCACAGAAAATAAATGTGCTGGGGGAAAAGTAATTTAAAGAACATTAAGTTGGTCTCGTCACATATCTAACAAGCGTGTTACTACCAGACACACTTTTTAATCCAAATAATTTACTTCGCAAGGAGACATCATTTGAACAGTGACGTGATATGAGAAGTACTCAAGCTCTGTGTCTGCACTGTGCGAGAGTGAGCTGAAGGCATGCACGCTATTTAAGTGACAACCGTAATCTCAGAATGAGCAAACCCAACACTTCAGGTCATTCATTTCATAGCTGGTTTTGAACCACTAGGAAACTATTCACATTTCCAAAATGTTAATAAGTTATTAATAACATCATCCTCATTCTGGTTTTTGCTGGGTCAGGGGACATCATCAGGGCGGAGACGGTGACTGCTCACCCCGCTGAATGAGTAGAGACAAAAGCAACACGGCAGCGTCCCCGGGATGAAGCCCAAGGCCAGACGGGGCGGTGCCAGCCCTGTGGCGGGAGGGGGTCTGCAGGATCGGCCCCTCGCGCCACCACCAGCCCCGCTGCCCCCCAGGCTGCCCTCCAAGGCCGAGGGTGGGCTGCGCTCACTTTTAAAGGGAAAAAGCTAAAGGCCAGCCACTGGCTCTGCACCAGAAAGGGACACAAAACATTCAATGACGCGTCCCACACAAACAAGGAGGTTATTGCTTTGCTCACAGCCGGTTCGCGATGGGAAGCTTCTCTCCCCAGGACCCGACACGGGGCGAGGGGTCCCAGGCGTCGTGGGGCGCGGGCCCGGCAGGCGCAGGGGCGGGCCCAGCAGGGCGGGCTTGTCACTTGCTCCTTTCGGGCTGCAGGCTGTCGAACAAGCACTTCAGCTGCTCCTCGCCCAGGCGGATCTTGTCCTCCAGCTCCCGCTGTTCGATGATGAGAGCCGACTTCATCTTCACGAAGTGCGCGTAGTCGGCGAGGCTGTCCTGGCTCAGGTAGCTGGCCAGGATGTCGGCCACGGCGCGCTCCCGGCGGTCCAGGTTCTCCTTGAGCTCCTTGGCGTCCTCGTGCTGCCGCGTGAGGACCCTCTGCTTCTCGAGCAGCGACTGCTGTGGGGAGGGAACGAGCCTGTCAGGGCGCGGCGCCGGGGCCGGGCTCTCCCAGCAGCTCGGCCAGGCGCCCGGACCCCACGCGCGGCTGTCGGGGCTGGTCCCCCGCGGTCCCTCCGGCCGCCCCCGCGCAGACCCTCCCCGACCCGGGCGAGGCCGCCAGGCGCCCGGACCCCACGCGCGGCTGTCGGGGCTGGTCCCCCGCGGTCCCTCCGGCCGCCCCCGCGCAGACCCGCCTCCACCCAGGCAGCACAGAAGCCCCGCGCGGGCAGGAGGCGGTGGCGGCCGCCCCATCGCCGCCCTCCTCGGGCGCTCAGGGTCGCCCCCCGCGGCCAGGACTCAGTGTGCTGCCGCTGGCCTTCACCGGCCCACAGGAGCCGGCAGGCAGCAGGGGGCCAGTCACGGCACTAAAAGGGATGGGACTTTGAGAGGCCCCAAAGGCGGGTGGGAAGTCCTCGTTGACTGCATGTGTGCCGAAGCCCTTTAACCCACCACACTGGGAAAAAGGTGACAAGGAAAGTGTTCTAAAGGATGGAGGGATTTCAACACACTTCTGGCAGGAGGAGGAGTCGGGGAGGGTGTCTGCAGCAGCAGCTATGATGAGGGTGTGGGGTGGGCAGGAGGAAGATGTGGCCTGAGAACAGTGCCTGGGTGTCGGTCCCTTTGTATCTTACAAGGACCTGCACTGGGGGACACAGACGACCCCACTAGGAGCAAGCATGCTCTGCCTGCAGAATCACACCCAGATGCCCTACAAACTTGAAGTTTAATGAGGACAGACTGAGGAGCAGGTGAGCTCATTAAATGCCTTCAAATCCAGGCTGGGGAATGCCAGGGACTCATCCAATGGCCTGACCTTCTGATTTTGTCAGGGCACCAGGGTAGTCACTCCGCTATTCTGCTGCTTTGCAGCTTTGCCACCCAAGCACACCAACAGCTATACCTGGGCATCCAGGATGCAGCAGCACTTTGCAAAAGGCCAAGTGCACAGAAGGCCCGTGACGGCACAACCCTTCAGAGTACGCTGCCCGTTGGGGCCCCTTGCGGGGCTCACCCGTGGCTCCATCTTTGGAAAGCAAACTGTCCACTTCTGAGCCTTATCTGAGGATCACACTGTTCTTTGGGTGGAAGTGAAACAAAGATGGCATACTTTCATGAAAGAGGGCAAGGCAGAGCATATTCATTCCAACCCAAAGGAAACAGCTGACAACTGATTCTAGAGCTCTGGCTCAGGGGCTCCCAATCCCTGGGCCCCCGGGCGACCAGCCACTGCCAGGTCGAGGTGGAAGAAGGACACATGGCACTCCTCTTCCCATTTGGACATTGTCTGTTTGAAAAGATGAAGGAGACCTTTCTAGAGCCAGACTCCACAGCTTTTCATTTGTTAGCATGTATGTCTCTGAAAACCTTAGGTCCCCAGGTCTCGGCTGCCTGCCACAGATTCTCCCCCACAGCCAGCGGCCCTGGAATCCCAGGCCACTGCCCTGAATCTGGGCATGGCCACGGGAACACCGTGAGCAGCAAAGTGGCTCCGGGACTTCCCCTCTCTGTGCCTGTACACTGGACCCTAAAGGCTGCAGTGAGGGCCACAGAACCTGGTACCCAGGAGGGCCCTGAACCTGCTTCCTGGGGTTGGGACCCCTTGGGTCTCTACGAAATTGTAAGTCTTTGCCAGTTCAATAAACCGGGAGGGGAAGACAGATGAACAATGAGCTGAACTGACAGGAGTGAAACCAATACTATTTTCCCCCATCGATCAATACTTTGCATTTTAACCTTTCAATTGTGTCCAAACAGTTTTCTTTCCTGTTCATTATTTTCTTTCGGATACATTTTCAGATGTATCTGAGATTACAGCTACTTTCTTTCTCTCATATTATTTATATTTTGGATAAATTTGTCAAAGATGACAAAAAGAGCAAAATGGCATAATGAACATAACCTGAGAGGTGAGGGTCTAAACTCCCACTTGTCTTGCAGGCACTTGGCTTAATGATACAGTTACTAATGAAAGCCAATTAGAATAGCTACAGTTTCAAAGTCAAGCTATGTAAGATCTTTCTAGATCCCTCATGACACCTCTTTCACATGGGGGAAAAAATGGAAGGGCTGCTTTTTCCGCTCGCCTTACAAACATGTTAAAGTATTTTAATAATAATAACAATTACCATTTTGAAGGCCTATTATGTGCAAAGAACTAAACTCATCTCATTTAATTTAATCTCAGCAACAACCCTATAAGTAGATATTTCCCTGATTTTACAGATAAAAACCCTGAAATACAGACCTGGTAAGAAAGGTCCAGGAACCTTGAGTAGGACATGAGATTTTGCTGGTTTGTCCAGAGTGATGCCCCGATAAATCCCAGAGTGATTTGAACAGTGAATAAAAAAGTATTTGCAAAGTCCCCTTCGGGGAATGGTGAGAATGGGGAAAAATTCAGCTTCCCCAAGTTGAATTCTTGATATTCTCACAAGCAGTGCAGACAGCCAAAGCTGAGCCCCCAGTCTTGGGGTTTGTTCATATGAAGCTTAACCCCACAAAGGATAGGTCAAGCCTACTTAAAATTAGACCTAAGAGTCACCCCCAAGAGAACCTCTTTTGTTGCTCAGATGTGGCCTCTCTCCAGCTAACACAACAAGCAAACTCACCACCCTCCCCCTGTCTACGTGGGACATGACTCCCAGGGGTGTGGACCTTCCTGGCAACGTGGGACAGAATTCCTAGAATGAGCTGAGACTCAGCATCAAGGGATTGAGAAAAACCCTAGAATGAGCTGAGACCCAGCATCAAAGGATTGAGAAAACCCTCTCAACCAAAAGGGGGAAGAGTGAAATGATACAGTGTCAATGGCTGAGAGATTCCAAACAGAGTCGAGAGGTTATCCTGGAGGCTATTTTATGCGTTAAGTAGATCTCACCTAGTTATCCAAGAGGAAAGGGAGAGGGTGGCTAGAACTGCCTGAAAATGTAGAGCTGTGTTCCAGTAGCCATGTTTCTTGATGATGATTGTATAATGATATAGCTTTCACACTGTGACTGTGTGATTGTGAAAACCTTGTGTCTGATGCTCCTTTTATCTACCATGTCAACAGATGAGTAGAATATATGGAATAAAAATAAATAATGGGGGAACAAATGTTAAAATAAATTTAGTTTGAAATGCTAGTGATCAATGAAAGGGAGGAGTAAGGGGTATGGTATGTATAATTTTTTTTTGTTTTCATTTTCTTTTTCTGTTGTCTTTTTATTTTTTTTCTGAATTGATGCAAATGTTCTAAGAAACGATCATGATGATGAATATGCAACTATGTGATGATATTGTGAATTACTGATTATATATGTAGAACGGAATGATCAAAAGTTAGAATGTTTATGTTTGTTTGATGGTTTATTTTTTGGTATTTAATAAATTAAAAAATTAATAATAAAAAAAAGATCCAGAGAGGAAACTTCAGCCAATTATACTTACCTGTTGTGCTGGTTTAATGCTATTATGTACCCCAGAAACGGCCATAGCTGTTTTAATTCAGCCCTGTGGGGGCAGGCCTATCGTGGGTGGAACTTTTTGATTTTAGGTTGTTTCAATTGAGATATGACTCGCCAATTCAAGGTGGGTCTAATCCTTTACTGGAGTCCTTTATGAAGATAAAAGACAGAAAAAAAAGCCAAGAGAGCAGAGAGAGGTATCCCCAGAGAAGCAAGCAAGGACCCACAGAGGCCGAAAGAGCCGCTGAAGGCAGAACCTGAAAGCAACAAAACCCAGGTGAGAGGGACAGGCAGAAGCCAGCCATGTGCCTTGTTATCTGACAGAGAAACTCCAGATGCCAGCAATCTCTTTTCAGAGAAGGTATTCTCCTGCTGATGCCTTAACTGGGACATTTTCATGGCCTTAGAACTGTAAATTTGTAACCTAATAAATCCCCATTGCAAAAACCAAGAACCAAAAAGAATAAAGAAAAAAAAATGCCCCAAGTCCCATATGTAAAGCACGGGAGAACAGTTAGCCTCTGTGTACACTGCCGTGTCAGCTCCTGTTTGGCAGCAGCAGGGATGTGACTGGAGCGACAGCTCCGGGAGCTGAGCAATCCACCTTTCCATAGCACCGTGCATTACGAGGCGGGCAGGCTGCTCTCCTGAGCCGTGCCAGGTTGCCAGGACTGAACTTGCACAGCAGCCCCCGTTCCCACCAAAGAGAAAGCCTCCCCAGGTCTGGGCCCCCCACCCACCCAGGCCCCAGCCCGTGTGCCTCCACGTACCCGATCGCCGGGAGAAGTGCTGTCATCCAGGTTGTTGAGGGCATTTTCCACGCGGGCCAAGCGGCCCGACAGCGACAGGAGGAGGTTCACCACTTTGTCCAGATCCCCGATGAACATGCGGAACTTGTCAAACTCGTTGGGCTTGCAGACGTCCTTGGCGATGGCCTCCACCTCGTCCCCCAGAGCACCATTGGCCTGGATGTCCTCCAGCAGGCTCTCCCGGGCTTCCCGCAACACCTGCAGCTTGCGGCCGATGCTCTCGATGAGCTCCTGCTGTTGGGCAGAGTGTGCGGAAATGTTCCTTACTGGGGACCGCTCTGCCACGGCCTGCTCCGTGCATGCCGTCTGAGCACAAGCCCCTGAACCCTGCATGCTCCCACCATAAAGGACTGAAAGGTGATGAGACAGACAAGGATTCCTGCTGAAATTTAAATCATCGGCCTCGAACTTAAAATACAGCTAAACAGGCAGCATCTCGTTCTGGTGGTATCCTGACAAGTGTGGAACCACAGGGCCCCACAGCCAGAGGACACTGTTTTTACAGGAACTATGTGATGCTTTGTGCCTCAGAAGGTTTCCCATTTAAACAGTTACATAGACAGAAATTGTTACGTCTCTGTCCAGGACTAAATATCATGATCAAAACTGTATTTTGCATATAATGCACAATTAAGAATTAAGACAAATCAAAGTGTGTCAATGAACTTAAAAGATGGTCTATTCTAACTTATTGATTTCCATGTGAACAAAATGGAAAAAAAAAAAAAGAGAATGCAAAGGCACCGGTTTTTCTCCTAGGCCGGCTCACCAGGGCGCCTGGAGCAACTCTTCTGCCCCTGCAGCCGAACCGTGGCTCCTCGGGTCTGGGACCCGCAGAGCTCCCTTGAGGAGCGCCTGGACAGGGGAAGGAAAGTTTAGATGCCGCTCAGGGCTCTCAAACAACACACACACAGTTCATGTGTGTGAAGTCTGGTTAGGAGTTTTAAAGCTCCCTGTGCTGGGACAAGCAGCATGGTTGTGTACAAAGGGTAGCCTCCGAGACAAGCCCCGTCCCCTCGGGCCAAGGCCGGGGTTCTCACCCAGGTCAGTGCCCCAGGACGGGGCGCCCTGGCATGCAACAGGGGTGACAGGAGCCTGTCTCTGGGGCTGATGTGGAGAGTGAATGAAATTGAGTATGTAAAGCGCTTGGTCCACTAAGTGTCCGGTCCCTTGAGCGCTTGGAGCCGTGGGCAGAGAGGCCGCTGGCCTGATGGCAGTGCGGCCAGTCCCACCCCAGCAGGAGAGCAGCAGAGTCAGAGAGCAGGATCGCAGGAGAGTAGGAGAGGAGAGCAGGCCCCACAGCAGGCCTGCGGCCACGGGCTGGGCTGAGCTCAGAGCAGCGGACGGGCTGGGTAAAGAGGGTCTCCTCTGGTGTGCATGAAGCAAGCAGCACCTCCCCCTTCCCCGTCGGGGAGGTCTGGACTCCTCCAGGGGAGCATCCCCCCGTGGCTCAGCAGCCCCACATGCCCGGCCCGGTTGCCACCACGTACCCGCCTTGCCCTGGGCCATTTGGAATGCAGACATTGCTTGGCTTTCCCAGGTCTGCTTCCTGCTGCTCAGGATGTCAAGACATTCCCCACCCCCCTACTAATTAAGGCGGTATGTGTCTACATGGCTTTTGTGTTTTCTCTCACAGTGTGGGTGTGCACATTAATATAGATTAAATCAAGGTTAAACCCCACAGCCGAGAATGTGGCTGCAGTTTAGATCTTAATTACTTGAGTTTTAGGATAGAACAAGTGGGGATGGAGAACTTTCCAAATTCTGACCCAGTCCCACCCCTAACCTTACAGAAGGCTTGATCTGAAAACTGTGGCTACACAGTTGGTACTCAATAATTTTTCAGTTGTTTCATTTTTCCCCCTGGTAAATTAACTGATTAATTAATTATTGCAATTAATATATTATATCCCTGCATGAAGACATGCCTTGAAGACTGACCTCCCCTGCACTATGGCCCATTATTTAGCTTTGAAAAGTTTTTAAAAAATTTTTACTCTATTACCATCTAAACATCCTAACACTTTCCCTTTTAGTCACATTCAGATACACGTTTCGGTGCTGCTCATTATGGACACGATGCCGGGCTACCAGCACCGCAACCCCTTACCAAAACTTTTCCATCATTCCAAATAGGAACCTGTACATTTTAAGCCTTACCTTCTCACCCCCTACCCTATCTCCTTGTAACCTCATTCTTGATTCTGACTTTTTAAGTTTGTTTATTCTAATTGTTTTGCATCAGTGAGAGCATACGATATTGTTTCTGTAAGCTTATAACAAAAACATTTCCCCCTTCTTCCTGAAAGATTCAATTTATAAGTAGCAGACATTGGTTTTCACAGATTTTAAGAAAAGACACAGCCCAAGGCTGCACACACATCCACGACTGTGGCAGCAGGGACAATCCGGAAGGCCTCAGCCGATCCTGGACAGGCTGGGTCTCATAGCTGGGGGACCACCTCTTCTCACCACCAAAGGCCCACACACCTGGACATTCCCTTCAAGCCTTTTCTTTTGGGCCTTCCATCCAGCCATGGGTTCCAAGGAAACCCGATTCCTCACCAATTCCAAACTCAAACCCATCAGCACTCTTAGGCTCTCCAGAGAAATCCTCATCACTCAACCTGATCATTTTCTTTTCTGGGCCTGGTTCCCTCAGTTGCCCCAGTTATAAAAACATATTTAGCCTTCCTAGCTTATTACGTCCCTATGGGCCACCAGAATTTTCTCACGTCCCCGATAAGAGCATCACTCTCTTGCCTGCCCTCCCTCTTTCCCTAAATTGGATGGTGGCCTGACTTGGCACCCGGGTCCTCTGAGAACCTGTGCACCCCAGCATGCTGGGACCAGGCCTGTCTTGGAACAGCCAGCGGGGCTGTGGTACGCGGGGCATAAAGCCACTAGGTGGTGGCGAGAAGCTGCCAACGACGTCCTCAGCCATCCACCCCTGCTGTCCCCCACCTCTTACAGGTCTCTGCCCTGCATAAAAGCGCGATGTCATCCATTTGAGAATACTGAAAAGGAGAAGAGAGAGCGCCGCAGTTGCCTGTTTGTCAAATCAAGCAGGAAAAAAACAGGATTACAGTGCAGGAAAGTAAAAGTGATTTATAGCATCTGCTATTGTGACATTTATAGCATCTGCTATTTGTGACACTGCCAAACAGATGCTCATGAACTAAAAGTGTAAGCCTGCTTAAGAAGTTACCGTTGGCGGGGGTGGGCGCTGGGCTGTCCGGGGGCAGCGAGCTCACATCTGCAGCCCCATATCTCCTCTGCCCGGCTTGTGCCCCCCGAAGCAAGTGGATGAAGTACCAGACAGACAGACGTGGGCTTTATCAAGGTGTGCTTTACTCAAACTTATGATATGAGGACAAAAAGGAGGACACAATTGAAAAGAATATGGTTCTTTACCCCTAAGCGTGTGGCCTAAATTAAAGCTGTCCAAACTGTAACTTTTTCCTGTTTTTATGAGAAAAACCAACAATATGTTTGATTCTTTGGGGAAAAAAAAAAAAAAAGGAAAGGAAAGGAAAAAAAGAAAATGTAACCAGAATAAAGCAAATGGTACCGTGGGCTATAGAGAAGGCCTCTGAAAGCCCCAGGACCCCAATCCTTACTTCTCATTTCCCTGTTCAATGCTTCAAACCAAAAGGCAATCATTTTTTACACTGAAAGTGACTGTTCCTTTACACTGCATCATGCTATTTCTTCTAGGACACTTTTCTCCTTCTCAAGCAAAGGTGTTTTTTTTTTAACCACTAAAGCATGAAACAAGTAGACTTTTGATATAATCCTTTGCAAAAGTCTTGTCAGGAAAAGCAAATTTCAATCTTTTTCTACAAGCCATTTCCACAGTGCTAGGTCTATAGAAAACAGCCACCTCTTGCTGGTTCTCTTCCTTTCCCTTTAGCTATTCAGGCAAAATCAAGGACCGGGAATGAACCCCACGTTGTGTCTGACCTTGACGTTTTCTGGCCGTTCCCTCATTCCTTGTTGCTAACTCCTTCCTGTAAAACCAGGTGATGGCCCAGACGTCACAGGTCTGGGCAGCCGACACACTACAGGGATTGACACTAATCTAACAGGACCTCGGCACTGACAGGAGTGACTCTGTCCCCACCATGACCACCACAGGCACCCACAAATCAGCCCTGAGTCTCATTCTGTCCTCTCCTCGTCCAGGCAGCTCAGCCGCTGGGCCTCCTGCTTCTGCAGCATTCCAGGCAGGAGCTCTGCACCTGCTGCTGTTCCCTGCACTCTCCCCAGAGCTTTCTCTACCACAGCACGCCTCTGCCTCTCCCTACTCCCTTATGCTGCTTTAATTTTCTTACCATCCAATGTATTATATCAAGGGTCATCCAACTTTGCCTACAAAGGGCCAGATTATAAATATTCCAGGTTTTGTGGGTCATAGACTCACTGTCTCAACAACTCAACACATAAATGAATGAATATGGCCATGCTCCAATAAAACCTTATTTACAAAAGCAGGTGGCAGGCTGGATTTAGCCTGGAGGCCACAGTGCGCAATGCCCTATTATATATTTATTTGAATATCTGTCTGCTGTTCACCTCTCCTGGAAGAACATGAGCTCCCTCTTAGAAGAGCTTTATTCTATCTTGTCTACTGCTGTATACTCGCATGCCTAAGGGGGCTCATGAGCTGAGACTACGCTACCTGCCACTTGGTTTACAAGCACTTTCAGACCCTCCGATGATTTCACAATAATCTGGTTGCAGGTATTTGAACCTGATGTTCAAAAAGGATATGTGACTTGCTGAAGGTCACACAGTTAAGCTCACAGGTTTTGTGGGGTAGAAGTTCCTATGTGTTGAACTTCAATTGAAAGAGAATGGTGCTAATCTAGCTCATCTGACATTGGTCCTTGATGTAAAAAGACAGCAAAGAGAATCTGGTCCAAAAAGGGGGAAGAGAGAAATGAGACAAGTGTCAATGGCTGAGAGATTCCAAACAGAGTTGAGAGGTTATCCTGGAGGTGATTCTTACGCATTAAGTAGATATCACCTTGTTATCCAAGATGTAATGGAGAGGCTGGAGGGAACTGCCTGAAAATGTAGAGCTGTGTTCCAATAGCCATGTTTCTTGATGATGATTGAAAAATGATATAGCTTTCACAATGTGACTGTGTGATTGTGAAAACCTTGTGTCTGATGCTCCTTTTGTCTACCTTGTCAACAGACGAGTAGAACATATGGAATAAAAATAAATAATAGGGGGAACAAATGTTAAAATAAATTTAGTTTGAAAAGCTACTGATCAATGAAAGGGACGGGTAAGGGGTATGGTAGGTATAATTTTTTTTTCTGTTTTCATTTTCTTTTTCTGAATTGATGCAAATGTTCTAAGAAATGATCATGATGATGAATATGGTATGTATAATTTTTTTTTGTTTTCATTTCATTTCTTTTTCTGTTGTCTTTTTATTTCTTTTTCTGAATTGATGCAAATGTTCTAAGAAATGGTCATGATGATGAATATGCAACTATGTGATGATATTGTGAATTACTGATTATATATGTAGAACAGTATGATCATATGTCAAGAATGTTTGTGTTTCTTTGTCATATTTTAAAAAAAAAAATTTTTTTAAATAAAATAAAATAAAAATAAAAAATAAAGACACTGGTCCAAGAGTAGAATAGAAGAATTCGGCCCAGAGGACACAGCCATGGAGCCCCATTTCACTGTCATGCATAAAAGCTGAACACTAACGCCACTCAGATGGCGGGCTGGGCCCAGCGCTGGGCACACACGTGCGGCCACCGGCCACCGCCCTCGGCCCTCACTTGGCATTCTGGCTCCCTACCTTCTTCACAGACAGGTCGTGGCCCGAGTCACTCCCCGAATACTCCTCGGTCTCCTGCTGCTCCTGCAGGTCCTTCATCTTTATCAGCAGCTCCGCCTTGGGGGCTGATGTGCTGTAGTACATGGAGTTGGAGGTCAGGGCCCTGGCCGGCGGTGCGCTCGGCTCCTCCTTCCTGGAAAAGGCCAGAGCTCTCATTACCTGGGCTGCTACGCCCGCACGTGCCCCTCGGGCCACTGCCCGGGTTCCGACATGGGAACAGGAGTTCGAATGGGAAGAGGCAGGATGGCGACAGGAAGACTGCACACAACAAGGTCAGTGCTAACCTTGCCAGATGGATCCTTAGAGAGAAAGGGGAGCACTGTTTTGGAAAGGGGCAAAAGCGCGAACAAGCAGGACTAGAGACTCCAGGTCGTGCTTCCTGGGGCACTGGCGTCTAGAAGGACAGCGTGTGCGGTGCCACGTGGATGTGCTGTTGTCCTGACACCCTCCCACCAGCAGCTGCTGCAGCCGGCTCATCCTGCCGCTCCTTCTCTGCTTCCTCTCACGGGCACTCTGACCCCCACCCGTGCTGACAGGGTAAGCATGAGTAAAGGGACAATGCGACCATGCCACCTCTGCCATCAAGGGAAGGTCTAGAGGTGCTATTTACAAACACTAAGAGCTTACTCAGATAGAAATTTTAAAAAGCAAGTAACTGTTTTCAAAATACATAGAGTAAACCGAACCCCTGGGGCTGCCGTCCTGCCACACTACAGGGGCTAGACAGACAGCTGTGCTGTGGTGGCCCTGGGCGTGGCAGGGGGGTTGGCCGTGTCCCCATTGTGACAGACCAGACATCTCCAGATCTTGCCCAAAGTGATGTCCCCTGGGGATACAGCTTCCTGGGTGAGGAGTGCTGTCTTGGGGGGAAGGAGGACGTGGGCTTCATGATAAACCAAACGGGCCGCGAGCCAAGAAAGAACCGTGGGCTTAGAGAGGGCATTTTTCTGTTCTTCTTGGCCTTGAGGTCACCCCCTCCAGAGACAGGGGACTTCCACTCTTAGCTTCTATTTCAAAAGGATCAAACAAAAGGCCAATGTGTGACCGTGGGATTGCAAAAACCTTGTGTCGGATGCTCCTTATATCCAGGGTATGGACAGATAAGTAAAAAAAAAATGGATAAAAATAAATAAATAATGGGGGAACAAAGGGTAAAATTAATTGGGTAAATGGAAATACTAGTGTTCAATGAAAGGGAGTGGTCAGATGTATAGTTTGTATGAGTTTTTTCTTTTTATTTCTTTTTCTGGAGTGATGCAAATGTTCTAAAAAACGATCATGACGATGAATACACAACCCTGTGATGATAGCGTGAGCCACTGATTGTACACCATGTATGAACCGTATGTGTGTGAAGGCTTCTCCATAAAAATATTTTTTAAAAGTCCAAAAAAAAAATATGCTAGTGGGGGTTATCCTTGAGTGGTGAGAACACAAAAAACAGGCAAAAATTTGGCTTTTATTTTTCATTCTTATTTCTTTTCCGGAGTAATGAAACTGTTCTAACATTGATTGTGGTGATGCATACACAACTAGGCGATGACACTGTGTGCCACTGATTGTATACTTTGGGTGGTTTGCATGGTTTGTTTGAGGATGTCGCAATACAATTGCAAAATATGCTAAGCACGGGAGTGGTTCTTACGAAAATGTGCGCCCCTAAAAGCAAAAATTAAAACAGACATGCCCCCACCGCTACCCCACTCTGAAGCCTGATGGCTGCCAGGCAGAATCAGAAGGGCCTGGCGGTGACTCACTTTTCCTCTGCAGTCCTGGGAGAAGGGCCCTTGGGGAGCATTTTCCTGCGCTGCTGAGCTTCCTCCAGGAGATGCTCGTCCTTGGGGAAGATCCCCTCCATCAAGTCCATGGTGGTTCTGATTTTCACCCTGGGATCCAGGATGTCGGCCAGCGACTTGTCCTTCCCGACAATCTCCCTGGCCAGCTCCTCGGACTTCAGGTCTTCAATGGTCTTCTCTTTGGCCTTCCCGTAGCTGAGCGTGGGAGGGGAGGCACCGCTGTCCTCTGCCGGGGGTGCCAGGGGGCCG
>PVIY010046061.1:0-18694 GCA_004026745.1 Myrmecophaga tridactyla | reverse complement strand
TATTTAGAATATAGACATAGATGAAAAAAAAAACTAAATAAAATACTAGCAACTTGATTGTAATCACATAGTAAGAGAATGATTTAATATAAGGAAGTATTTTAATAGCCGAGGACTTTACACACTTCCAAACAATATGGAACACTCTGCCCAACAAAGATAGCTTCTCTGCTTAACTATGGATCTACCTCAAGATATAAAGTCAATTTCTTTAATAATACTTGCGTGTAGCTTAGGGAGTACACTTTCAGACACTAGATGAAATGATCAGTAGAGGATACGTAGAAGCTCATTCTCTTACATGTACCAAAGATTTCATAAAACTTTTTTTGATACTAGGAAATTAGTTTATTGTAATTTGTGCTCCTCAAAAAAATCCTTGTAATCAGTGT
Source organism: Myrmecophaga tridactyla (assembly GCA_004026745.1). Lineage (NCBI taxonomy): Eukaryota > Metazoa > Chordata > Mammalia > Pilosa > Myrmecophagidae > Myrmecophaga > Myrmecophaga tridactyla. The sequence continues at coordinate 18,302 of PVIY010046061.1, read as the reverse complement.
AAAAGGCAGAAACACTGATGCCTTTTTTGATCTGTTACTGTCTAATCTGGGATTAAAGATCAGTACGATCCACAAAGGAAACCCTCGGCGAATGTTTGCATGGGCGAGAGAATAAACAATTGAAGGATGACAAAAGAGGTTACCAAGTAAAAGTCCAAAGTAAATTCTGGTTGCTTATATGACAAAAGAATTGACATCTTTCTTTATCGTGTTTGACAGATTTCAAGAATAATAGATTTTTGGAGTTTTCCATACTGCTCTTGTTTAAAAACTCTGAATGATTCTATTGGAGCCAGACACATTCTGTCTTTTAATACTCCAAGTCTTAGTCCTTAAAATTAGCTAGTAAAATCAGGATCACTCTAACAGGCATTGCACTTAACTGAGTACTTGGAATTGTGTGTTATAGGAAGTGAATATGAGTTAAGCCTTAGGACACTCAAGTCAGAGGAAGACAGCTTACATGAAAGAACTTTCCTAATTGTTCATTTCACTCTGAAGAGTAGGTTAAAGCACCATCCTATACAAATTGTTTTTCCAGACATCCCTTTACAAGCGCTCTTTTTGAATTCTTTCCTAGAGATTTTGAGACAGTTCTTTGAAAACCAATTGCATTGCCTTATCCTGGAAATTAGCGGTCTTTAAAAAAATACACACACACATCTTCCAAAAAAATGATCTGTTGCAACAGTCGAAGACCACAAACCAGCTCAGTGAAGAAATAAATATTTGGTTTCATCTATAAATAATTTACATGATGCAAACATCATGAATGTAAAATCAAAAGACTACATTTTAGATTTGGCTTACTTTATGGAAATGGAGGGGCTAACACAGCTAATAACCTTGACGTGGGAGAGATGAATTGTAATGTCATTTGCAAAATAAGATGCTCTCCATGGCCTAAAAAGAAGCTGCAAGCTGAGCCCTCTGCAATGATCTTCTTTCACGTTGCACCCTGGGTGAGTTAGGTGAAAAGCCTGAGTGGACTGTATGTTTTGATCTGGATCGTGAAGTAGGAGTGTAAATACGCATGCATAAATCCAATTACAAACACATAAGGTTTTCAGGGTCACAAACAAAATTACTTACTTGTTATGTTTTCTTTTTTATAATCTGAAGGGGAAAGGATAAAAATGCATTTTAAATGAACATCTGGATATCGCATATACTGTGAGAGAGAGAGTGCATAAGAAATGCAAGTTCTCTTTCAGTTTTTTAATACAACTGGAACACATTCTTTGCAATTGAATGTAGAAGGATTGCTTCTTGGAAATTAAACCAGTTTAGGGTTAACAACATAGTCCCTTACAAATTAACTTCATTAAAACAACATGCAGCAATTCAGATTTTGCTTTGTGAGGTCAGCATTTGCGAACATGTGGCTTAGTTTTGCATGCTTCCAAATCTGCGTCAGTGCCTAAGAAAGAAGACTGCATCCCTTTATCTCACTCCTGTGGCAAAATACGGGATGCCTCTTAAGACATTTTTCTGCATACTCCAGAAAAAACTATGAGCTCTCATAAGATTCCTCATGAAATAGGGTAAGATCTCAGGTTGCAGTTAAAAGTGCTCTTTAATTTGTTTTAGAGCAAGTACAATAAATCCTTATATTAACCTGTACAATTAGGACAGCATTATAGGATTCTGCTATTAGTTATCAAAGGAAGGCAGAAAGCAAACAAACAAACAAAAAATCAGAAATGCCTAGAAATATTAGGAGTTTTAAGCTCACACCTTAGTTTCCTCCAAACGGTAAATTTCTCTTAACCTCCAATGTCTTGGGAGAATTCTTTGTTACCTAAATATGGTAGTCTGGTACAGGCCATGGGGTCCCAATGCATGCTAGGAAGCTTGCTGCAGTCCGGCATGGAGAACAGATGCGTCCCAGATCTGTAGAGCCCTCTGTGGGTCTTTTCTTCCATCGCCAGCCATTCTTTTGCACAGAAGAGCTCTTTTACTGCCAGGCAGTACTCTCTAAAATGTGGAGGACAAAATTTTTAAAACCAAACTTGTGGCAGAGCCTCAGTTCTGTGTTTTCTAAATATCATTAGGCACATTGTCTGTTCTCACAACAGGTTTCTTGAGAGGACCCTTTTACTCCCATTATTTTACTGTAAATAATGGGAGACTTGAGGCAAGATAGGATCTTATCCCCTGAGGGAATTTCATCTTGTTTTGTTTTTAAAACAGAATTAAGGCTACTGGGGAAAAGGGCTCTCAAGTTTAAAAGGCATTGTTAGATCAGGAATCCCTAATGTCTCCTCCCAACCTTATATTAAAATAACCATTAAAGTACAGCAACAAAGTATACAAGGTTGCAAAAACTCTCATGGAAAAAAATCCTGGACGATTGTCAATCAGTTGCCAGGCTGGGAGATTTTCCTACAGTCTCAGGGCTAATGGGCAGGGCTTGAGGAACACAGTTGGCTCCTCTGCAGGCTCTGCCCTCCGAAGCAGAAGGGCACTGCTCTCCTAACTCTTCTTAGGAGGACCTGTGAGTCCTCACCCAGCCCTTACCCTGGAGAAGTAGCCTTGTCCCCTTACCAGAGTAATGGAGGCTTACGAATTTGTGCTATTAGTGAAGGTGCTTCAGAAAGAGAAATTGGAATTTTGTCCTTTGGTATGTGTTCAAGCCTGGTAGAAAACAGGACAGACTGTAAAGGGTGGATCTTGATTGGTTTATTGGAGCCCAATAAAAGAGGAAATGTTTTGGAGAATGAGAGATTCGGAGAGAGCTGAGAATGCTGCAGCATCACAAAGCAGAGTCCACTAGCCCGTGACCTTTGGAGATGAAGGAAAACACCTCCTGGGGAACTTCATGAAACCGGAAGCCAGGAGAGAAAGCTAGCAGATGACGCCGTGTTCGCCACGTGCCCTTCCAGCTGAGAGAGAAGCCCTGACTGTGTTTGCCATGTGCCTTCTCACATGAGAGAGAAACCCTGAACTTCATTGGCCTTCTTGAACCAAGGTATCTTTTCCTGGATGCCTTAGACTGGACATTTCTATAGACTCATTTTAACTGGGACATTTTCTCAGCCTTAGAATGTAAACTAGCAACTCATTAAATTCCTCCTTTTGAAAGCCATTCCGATTCTGGTATATTGCATTCCAGCAGCTGGCAAACTAGAACACCCCATCACATACTGGTCAAACTGTTATATGCAGAGGACAAGGAGAGAGTTCTGAAAGCTGTAAGAGAAAGGCAAGGTATTATGTTCAAGGGAGTCCCCAGTTAGAGTAAGTGCTGATTTCTAATTGTAGACCATGGAGGTAAGAATGAAGTGGTTTGAGATACTTAAAGTGCTTAAATAAAGTAACTGCCAGCCAAGAATTTTATATCTGGCAAGACTTTCTTTAAAAAATAAGGGAGGAAGATTATGACATTCCCAGATAAAAGTTGCAGGAGTTCATCACCACTAGACCTGCCCTACAGGTAATGCTAAATGGAGTTCTTCAGACTGAAAAGACTGGACAGTGGTTCAGAGCAGCATAAAGAAAGGAAGACATGGTAAAGGTAACAATTTGAGTAATTATAAACACCAGTACTATTGTATTGTATTTTTATAATTCATTAATTTCAGTTCTAGTTAATAAAGCCATGTTATTGAAGTTTATTTAACTTGCTTTTTTCCTATTTGTACTTAGTTCTAAAATAAGAAAAGTTTGACATTTCATGAAATGGGGGTTTTGTTTTGAAAAATAATAATTTGTTTATAAGGGTGACTTCCAAACTGGTATTAAACTGGCATTTAATGAATTTGAATATTAAACTGCTTTCTTTTACTTTAAAAAAAAAAATTGAGTCAAACTCCCAGAAGAAAGTATAGGGAAGCATCTTCAGGACTTTGTGCTAGGTGATGGTTTCTGAGACTATACTCAAAGCACAAGCAACAAAGGAAATAATAGATAAATGGAACCTTATCAAAATGAAAAACGTGTGTGCATCAAAGGACTTTATCATGAAAGTACAATGACAACCTACACAATGGGAGAAAACATTTCCAAATATTTTCCATATCCAATAAGGGTTTAAGATCCAGAATATATAAAGAAATCCTACAATTCAAAAACAAGTAGACAAATGGCAAAAGACTTGAACAGACATTTCTTGGAAAGAAGATATGCAAGTGATGAAAAAGCACATGAAGAGATGCTCACCATCATTAGCAATTAGGAAAATGCAAATCAAAACCACAATGAGATATTCACCCACTAGAATGGCTTCTATTACAAAGACAGAAAATTACAAGTTTGGGAGAGGATGCAGAGAAATAGGAACACTCATTAATTGTTGGTGGGAATGTATAATGGTGTGACCTCTGTGGAAGACAGTTTGGCAATCCCCAGAAAGTTAAGTATAGATTTAAAGCAGGGACTTGACTAGATATTTGCATACCGATGTTCATGGCAGCATTATTTACAATTCCTAAAAGATGGAAGCGACCCAAACGCCCATCAACCAATGAATGAATTAGCAAAATGTGGTATTTACAAACAATGAAATGTTATTCAGCCTAAAAAGGAATGAAGTTCTGATATATGTGACAATATGGATGAACCTGAAGGTATGTTGACTGAAATAAGCCAGATTTGTTCTTTTGTATCTGGCTTATTCTTATTAAAAGAACAAATATTGTATGATTTCACTGATACAAAATAATTACTAGAATCAGAATCTAGGATATAGTTTATCTGGGGATGGTGTGGGGATAGGAATAGGAATTTTTACTTTTACAAAATTTCTATTTGGGATGATGGAAATGTTTTGGTGTGGATGATAGTAATGGTAACACAATATTGTGACTGTAACAACACTGAATTATATATTTGAACGTGGCTAAAAGGGGAAATTTTAGGTTATATATATATATATATATATATATATATATATATATATATCTCACTAGAATAACATTTTTAGACACCTATGAAACTGTCCAACAAACAGTGTACCCTAAGGTAAGCCATGGATGAGAATTAATAGTACAATTATTAAAATGTGCTTTCTTCAGTTGTAACAAATGTACTGTACTAATGCAAGGTGTTAACAATAGCATGGTACAGGGGAACCCTGTATTTTATGTATAATTTTTCTGTAAATCCATAACTAGTCTAATAAAAAAATCAATAAAAAGCAAGGAAGCATAAAATGAGAAAATCTGAAGATCAGACTTGCCAGTTATAATAATGAGTTCAATTTTAATTTAATCTAAACCAATAAGGTACACAGTAGCAGTCAGAACTGCAAGGAAACATTCTTAGAAAAGCAATTACTGTGACAGGTTTAATGCATTACTGTCAGACGAGTGGATCAAACAGACCAAATTCACAAACGAGCAGAGAGAATTGTCAATTTAAGTACTGATTATACTAATTATCTAATATATATATGAATATTGAATTCTAAAAGCAGAGAGTGTCTTCTTTTTTAATCTCTTTAATTTTTTACAATTACTAATCATAGAAAAGATTATGGAAAGAGAAAAAAGTCAATAAAATATAAAAATGAAAAATTTTTCAGACTATATTTTCCGATCCCAATTTGAATAAAATGTCTAATTACAAGGATTAAAAAATAGAAACCAGGGCAGGCCACGGTGGCTCAGCAGGCAGAGTTCTCGCCTGCCATGCTGGAGACCGGTGTTTAATTACTTGTACCTGCCCATGCAAAAAAGTCCATGTAAAAAAAAAAACAAAACACCATTTGCACATGAAAAATACTTATCTCAATAACAACTGAAATTGGGAAATTATAAAAATAATATACTGCAAATAATTAACAGATTTAGGAGATAATTAGCTGTTCTATTCTAAGAAACTTGAAAATATCAATGAAAGGTATTTTTACTTAAATACAAAAAAGTAAATAATTTCAATCTTAGAAAGAACATGCATGTAAACTGATCTAGGACCTAAGTATTGGAAAGTTACTCGATAAATTCATTTTGTGCTAGCTCACAAAGATAAAATTCCGTTATAGTTCTTGTAAAAATGTCCTAATATATAATTTTAAAAGAGGTGATTCTATTATCATTATTTATAGATGGTATTGCTGACAAAGGAAACACAAGATTATAGACCAAAATTGTAATAGAATTCTGTAAAGTGGTTGATCCATAAATATAATAAAACACAATACCTTTATTATATGCCAGTAATGACTTGTTAGCAAATAAAATGGAAAACTTACTCTTTTGGTTGACAAGGATTAATGAGTCATTTTTGACAAGACTTGATCCTCTCAATAATTAAGAGGTATAATATCAAACCAAATTGGAATAAGCCAAGAAATATATGAATTATTTTTTGTGCCTAAAGCAACTGTCTGAGTTTTTTTTTTTGATGACTAAGTAGCCATAATTGGTAAATGACCGACCTTTCTATTACTTTTCTTTTGATACTTCAGTTGTTCAAATTAATTGCTTTAGATTCTTAGGCAGTGCAAGGATGGACCTGTCCCACCTATTATTTGGAGAAAAGCACTCGTCCAAATAAGAAAAGCAGCAATAGAAAAGAAATTGTTACATGCAGCAACCTGGAAGAATAACAAAAATATTTTGTTGTGCAAAAGAAGGCAGACATAAAATGGTATATACTATATGACTCTATATGTATGAAATTCAGGAATAGGCAAAACTAATCTATGGTCAGAGAAACCAGAACAGCTGTTCGGGTGGGATGGTTAATGGTTGATTACAAATGAGCATGAGAAAGATTTATGGGTGTTGAAAATATTCTGTATCTTAAATGGGGTAGAGTTTACATGGACACATAGCTTCGTCAAACTCTTTGAATTATGTGCTTAAAAGGGGTGCAGTAATCCTGTCAACTAAATTCCTCAGTAAAAGAATATATTTAAAGGTATGATCAAAGTGTTCCCCAAATTGCATAGCCTGATGCTAAAGTTGTAAAAATGTGAATGAAATTAATAGGGAAATTAAAACGTTAAGTAATAGCATCACTAGTTTTCTGGACATTCCAGCCCATTCACAATAGCAACAAATATAAAATACACCTAGTCATAAGTGACATAAAAAAATGAAACATTCATATGGAGGAAGTTAGCAAACTTTATGGATGGGTATCAAATAAGATCTTACTAAAAGGAGTCGTATGCCATGCTCCTGGAGGGGAATATTCAAAAAAATAGAGCAATTCTCCCTCACTTGATTCTATAAACTTGTGTCATTCTAAAACAAATTCCAAATGGAAGCTGCACGTTGACACTGACAAAATCTTTCTAAATTTCATTTAAAAATAACTGAACCATAAATAGACAACTTTTGGAAAAGAAGCAAAACCTATAAAATTCCTACCTCCTGAGAACCCCTGGGCAGTAACTGGGTATGGCTAGTCATTCTATCCTCACTCCACAAATGTAACGGATTCCAAAACTTTTGCTAATAGACAAAAATTTAATGCTATACCATTTCCATTATAATGAATATAACAGCCTTGGTATTTTAATTAAAGAAAGCACAATAATTAATCTAAGAAATTTATATGTTCATCATTATATACTGTAGTTAATTGTTAAATGTCATCATAAGCTTATTAATTGGCTTGTCTGAATCTGAGCAATTTATGGAAAACTGCAAGTATTATTAAGTAAGGGCAACTTTTCGATGAGATTTTTGTTTGATAAAAAGACAAAGCTATGACAGTATAGTGAGCAGGGCAGAGTTCTCCTTAATACTAACGCTAAGCATGAAAAGTATGATGGCAGAAATTAATTTCATATAGCCTTCAGCTGACTAAGACTCAACTCTGAAAATATTTGTACACAATCTATGCAATATATAATGTATATTTGATTTTAAAAATAAAATATATTGTATATAGTTAAGTATACATAATATTATAAAGAGTACTTTTGTTATGACTAATGAATGTGTGATAAATGTGTTATTATTTAAATCAATACAAAAAAGATGAAAAATTTATTACGTGGCAGTGGGACAAATGGCTAACTCTACAGAAATAAATTCTAGCATATTAAAGAGTCAACTTCTCCTAAATTGAAATCATAAATAAAACTTTATAACCAGAGTAGGGCACATATTTTCAAACATAATGACTAAGGCAGAAACCAAAACCAAAGAAATTGGCTGTTGTGATTACCAAAAAAAAAAAAGGTGTCCTTAAAAACAACCTAAACAAAATAGATCATCTTTTAGAGACACATACCAAAATATTTATAGATGAAACAATGTGATATCTGTGATTTGCTTCAAAATATGTAATCTGCAGATGGGGTAAAATGGGGTGGGAGGGGACTGGGTGGAAAGAGAGGAAATGAGATTGATCCTGAGTTGACAATTGTTAAAGCTCAGAGATAGATGTGTGGTGATTCATTGTACCATGCAGTCTATCTTTGTATATATATATGAAAATTTCTATAATTAAAAAATAAACAACGAAAGCAAAACTAATGGTTCATCTGCATTGAGTAAAATAATTTACACAGCATATAAGAACCAAAAAGTTATGATAATCTTATAATTTTATTGGAGAAAGATGAGCAATCCAGAAAAAAAAATAAGTAAAGGCTAAAAACAGAAAAAACAAAAACAAAAAAAGAAACTAAGCTAAAATTGCCAAGCATACTTAAAATTTTAATTTTCTTCCTTGTGACTTTTGGGGGTATATTCTGTTTCTCATACAATGGACTGGTGTTGGTTTTGTAATCAGAAAACCAAGACTGTCAGCTTAAAAAAAATAAAAACCACCAAACCCTCACATTCTGCAGGAAATTGGGAAATAAAGCACATTACATTTACTCAATTTCTTACACATTCCCTGCGTGTGACTTGTCCTTAAATACCCTCAATTCTCATTTGCAGAGAAGGAAACTGAAGTTTAGCCAAGATCATACATCTAGAAAGCAGTAGAACCAGTATTTCAATTTTATTCTATTTAACTCAAAAGCCAGATTAATTCCTGTGTTTTCTACCATAAGAAGTAAATAAAGACAAAGATAATTCTATTTAATACAGATTTATGAATATCAATGCCATTTAAAAAATACCTATTCATAGCCTTAAAAAAAAAAATGAAGCAAGAGTTTCAGTACTGGCATTAGAATATTGGGTAGAAAGTACATACTTTAAATTATCCTGAAATGCTCATCATGATCTCATAGTTATTAACAAATGGTTCTGGATACTTGAAATAACGTTTTTAAGTTCTCTACTTAGGTTTACTAATCAGGTCCACGTTAGCTTAGGGTTTCTCTTTTTATTTGATAGGAACCAGGGATATTTATGAATTTGCTATAATGTGAACAATAACAAGAGTAATAGAATACTATACCTTTAATGGTATTTCCTGGGAGCTCAGAGCCCTTGTATTATAGGGTATCAGCAATTTACTTGGTAGGAATTTGGTCCACTCGTATGACCTATTTTAGACAAAAGCCTGCTTTTGCCTTCACTATTGCCCATGACACCTTCTGCTTTTTAAAAACTCTTCCTGTTTGCAGACAAATGGGATTTTTCATTTATTTATTTATTTATTTTAATTAAATTAATTAATTAATTAATACCTGCAAATGGGCGTAGGAGTCGGCCCAGCTCTAGGGTTGCACTCCTGGAAGATGTGGTTACACAGCAAAGCCTCCGCGGCGGGCTGGCAGCGCGGGCTCGCTGCTCGCAGCTCATTCCAGGCCGTGTGCACCAGGAGCTCTTGGAAATCTTCAGGGCCCACGTGGGAGGTGTTGAAGAAAACAAGGGCATCTTTCGCCAGGACGGCGTGACACACCTCTCCTCTGTACTGAGCGCAGTAGCCTTTGCTCTCTCTCTGGGGCTTACTGAAAAAAGAAACGAGCAACGTTCGAATCGTGCTGTTTCTTGGCATTGAGTCGCATTTTTTTTTTCCCAAGTTCCTAACAAATTGGTTGAAATGTTGCATCTGAGTATTGTCTTCATTTTCAGCTGCACTTATATCATCTCTAACTACTCCAGTGGGCTGTTTTGAGGACCAAAGGCCATAATGGATGGAGAATATTTTGGAAACTACCAAAGACTGAACAGATGTGTTTTTCTTTGTTTGTTTGTTTGTTTTAAGTTTCACATGACTGGCTTTTTTATTTATTAGAGAAGTTGTGGGTTTACAGAATGCAAAGATGTGGGTATTTTTCTCATTTACATTATAAATAGAATTTGACTGCTCTTAATTAAATCTAACCACTTCTTGCAAATAAGCTGATATAAGCAAATAAAAATACCTAAGAACTTACTCATCAGGATGATTAACGAGTGACTGAACATGAGCAATAATTACTCTGATCCAAAAAGCTTGCAGCTCTATGAACGTAGTTTCTTTGTGGATTACGATAGTTAGGTATGTAAAACACATACATCATCTTTGCTCAGTTTCGTTCACTCACACATCTTCCCAGCATTCCATTAAGAATAAAAAGGGGCGGGCCACAGTGGCTCAGCAGGCAAGAATGCTTGCCTGCCATGCCAGAAGACCCAGGTTTGATTCCTGGTGCCTGCCCATGTATATATATATAAAAAAAGAATAAAAAGAAAACCACTTGGGGAGAAAGCATTGCCCACAGCTCTCAGAGGATCAAAGTAGCATCTTCAGCTGTCCTTTTTTTCATCACCTACCCTTGGGAAGTCACCTGGTCACCCAGAGTTCCAGTGTCCTGATCTGTAATGTGATGTAGGGAATCTGAACTCAGACCACCGTGAGTTAATGGGATACTTACTATATGTGAAAGCTTTATAGTGCTAGTGCAAAAATAGATTAAAAGCTCATCTGCTATAACAACTGAAGAGGACAAGTGGGAGAATAAAAAAAACTACCAGTACTCTCTTCACGCACCTTTTGGTACTTATCTGTTTATACCTTTATTGAAATGATGGGCATTAAAATAATGATGCGTATACTCATCTGGCAAATATTTATCAAGCACTTATTATGAGTAGGTACCATGAACTTCTCAATCTATTCCTGTGTCTTCCATCACATTGTGTCTTTAACGATGGCAGAAAACTCTCACTAAGTGATATTCTCATTCAGATTTGTACAACTGTGGGGAGTTACCATTTCATTATCTTTATAAAATGGGTTTTCAAGTAAGAAAGTCAAAGACATTGGAATTTGTGGGAATTTTTAAAATTGTTCAGGCCCCATTAGAATTTGAAAAAATTGGTACTTTAATTATAAATTGTCACATCTAATCTTTCAACCCAGTAGAGTGAGATTCTAGTAAAATGATGAACTTCCAAGAAATGCAACTCTATTTTACAATGATTTGTTTAAAATCATAATTTTTTTCTTATTCGTACTAGCCTTTTACTAATTAGCCAATATAATTTATATTGCATCATTTTATAGTTTGCTGGGGTTTTTTTTCTCTAATTTATTTTTATTTTTTGGAATAGAGGCCAAGAATAAGAAAACACATGTGTCCCATGAAGACTTGGGCAAGGTCAGGGTGAGGACACACTCAGAGACATGGCCTATGAACCAACCGCCTGAGGAACCCAGCCTAGGATGACACTAAGAAAGTCAGAGATAAGCAAGGATGCTGTGCTTTAAGACATAATAATAACCAATAATCAGAAATAGCTCAGACTGGTCTATAAGATGGCCTCGCATATTTATACACTATCTCAGTAAAAGGGAGGATGGGTAAGAACAGGTGTGACCCTTTTCATTTCACAGAAAAAAACGCATCATCTGAAAGTTAAATATTTTACCTGGTGCTGAGAATTACTTATCCAGACTCTACTGTCACATGCTAATACTATTAAGTGGCTCTGTTTGTCGTTTTCCCATGAACATTTTAAAAAAGAAAAATACCAATTTTCTCTTTAATTATACAAGTAAAAGAATCATTTAAAAATGGAAACTAAGAAAAAAGTATGCAAAAGAAAAGTTAATGAAAATTACCTTAGAGCTGAGGATTAACAATCAATTGACAATCAATTCCCCCAGTCCCACCCCTGATCTGGATTTCTGATGCTTGTCCTTAAAAAGCCCTAGCACATTTTAAGTGTGTGTCATAGTATCGAATTCTCATTTAGTTTAGGGTATGAGCTACATAATGCAAAAAATAAGCAAAACCCTGAAGGTTTTGTACAATAACTTTTTGAACAGAAATGAGAAGATCTAGGTTTTAATTGTTGTCTTTTTTCCCCCTCTACCAGCCTTAAAACTATCAGCTCATGAAAACCCTTTGCATGCTGGGTTTTCCATACCTATATTTTTATTAGTTTCACATCTCTGTGCTGATTGTGGGAGTACTAAAGGCATGGCTTTGGAAAAGAACTGTGCTTGGATTAACTCCATAAAATAAGGGACATATAAGACTGAAAAAGGACAGAAAGAGAAAATCAGACTTTGGTCACAGTTTCAGCACTTGAACTGCTTTCTTCTCTCTTTTTCAGAGACTTGTAAACTTCAAATTTTATTTGTGTCCATATTTTAGAGGCGAGACATGAAAGCAGATTGGGCCATTTGGTTCTTCAACCTCCTAACCCCATCACTTAAAAAATAAAATGACAAAAGGAGCAGCAATAACTGGGGGTGGGATAAATGCAAAGAATTCCTGCTGGTGCAAGTGACGGGAACCCAGCCAATGACCAATGGAAGTTGTGTTTCTCCCCAGGTGGTTTTCTGGGACCCCTGGTGCTTCACCTGGGTGCTTCTGTGGTGGGGCAGAGGTCCCAGGGAGCCCTTCACAGGCTGCTGGTTATTTTGAAGTGACCTGCTCCATCTCCTAACGCTGCTAGCTGATATTGCAGATGGGGTCAGTCCTTCTCTCATCTCCTGACAAACTGAGCCTGGCTGACCTCCCATTCTGTTGAGTTTATCTTTTTAGAAGTAACAACTGATATTTGATCCCAAATCCCCCCTTTTAATTTCTTTTATAATAGACAGCTCTTTTTGGTAAAATGGAATTTTGAAAGACTTCTCACTATACCATTTACTGGTATTTCTTTCTAATTTAAGTTGTATATATCACATTCAGCAGGACATTTTTAAATGTCATCTTCCATTTCTATGAGGGAAGTGTCTACTCCCTGTGAACATAATACCCTGTCCAAGGGCATGTCCAGATGACCAGCTGTGGCACATCTGAATTTATGATAACCCCTCTACTCCACAGGAAGCACCCCAAGTTCCTATCCTCTCTTCCTCAGGGAGGCGCACCTGAAAGCCATACCTCTCAGGTAGTGCAGACAAATCTTCCCTTACAGCAGCCATCTCATGGCCCCATGAATTTTCCCACCACCTGTAATGACCGGAGCTTCTCTGTTACCTCCAATCTCAGAGCAAATTGGAATTATTCTTATTCTTTCATGACTAGTGTCTCTGTTATTCATTCTCTTAGGGGGTCAGAAAATAAGACCCAGAGGCCATATGCATCCCACTGCCTCCCTCTGTCCAGCCTGTGAGCTAAGAACGGCGTTTACATTTTTAAATGGTTAGAAAACACCCCAAAAGAAGAATTTATATGAAATTCAAACTTCAGTGTCTGTAAGTAAAACTTTATGGGAACGGAGTCTTGTCCATTCACTCATGTATGCATATAGCTGCTTTTGCACTGCATTGGCAGAGCTGAGCAGTTGCAACAAAGACTGTGTGGCCCACAAAGCTGAATGTATTTAATATCTGGCCCTTTACAGGAAAAGTTTGTGGAGCCCTACTCCGAGGCACAGATCAAATGTCATTTTTCTGAAATGTCAAACACATTGTGTCTAAGGAGAAGGACACGTGTTCCTCTCCAAAATACCTCTTGTGTTTCTTCTGCTTCCAATCAATAAACAATCAATACCTGTTTATTGTGCTAATAGGGAGTGGAGTAAAGATTTCAGAATTTTTAAACATTTGAAAATTAATTATACTAGCCATATAGAGAAATTTTAAACATTTTATATATTTTGTTTATATAGATATATCTTCTAATCTTATATAAAATATAATTAGAATTATACCATAATTCTATGAAATAAAAACTCTAAAAATTACTTTTTATATCCTGCATTTTTACTTAGACTGATACTATAAACATTTACCTGTTATTTTTCAAAATATCTTTTGAACATTGTTGTTGATAACTCTTATTATTTCCTTACGACGAGTTACAAAAAGTGGATTTATTCATTCAATAGGTGTAACTATTCAAGTTCATAATAAACATGGCTAAACTGCACTCTAGAAAGGTTATAGCAATTTTTTCCACACCAGCAGAGTTTGAGAGTGCTTGTTTTTCACGAGTGAAAAATGGTCCCCGATTGCTCTTTAGTTAGCACTTACTTGAGTTCACCATTCTTATTTGCATTTATTTGCATGCATATGATCTTTGAGCCCTTTGGAATTTTTATGTTTCCGTTATTATGTTGCTTGGAGTTAATATTAGTGTGTGTATGTGTATGTGTGTGTCTCCTAGTAAAATGTAAATTCCTTGGAGGCAGGGAAAATGTAAGATTTATTTGGTTGCTCTACTTTCTAATACAGTGCCAGGAGTAGAGCAGGTGATTTAAAAATGCCATGTGCACAGGTAGGGCAGGAGTGCTGACAGTGTGTGAATGGAAGGTAAAATCTCTTCTGTCAGTGGGCTGTATTTTAATTTAACTTTTATATTTATGCCATACATTTCTTCATTAGGTATTCCGCTTCATTCTAGAGTCCTTAAATGTCAGAGGTCTGTTTCTTAGAAATGTGATATCCATCTAAGTCTCTAACTTTTTATTAGGTAAATGAATGTATCAAGCTATATGGATTGGGACAAAATTGAGAATCAACCAAATTTTCTTATATAATGAATTATTTTGTTCCCTATATCATACCATTCATTCTTATGGAATTGGAATCAATGCCTGAGGTTCTAGATCTCTTTCATAATTAATGGCTGGGGTTCTAGATCCTTTTCAGGTACTCTGCTATGTGGGGTTTAGTTTAGTGGGGTAGTTACAAATCTGAATTCTTGAGTCCATCTGCTGGAGCTCAGATGGAAGTTGGTAGTTTGCTAGCCTCTGCCTGAGTATCCCTTGGTGCAGCAGACTTCTCTTGTGCAAAATGGGGATAATAATCGTTGGTGGAAGGCTAAAATGAGAGAAGTGATACTCATAAAAGGACCACAAAGCTTAGTCTCTGTTGTCATTATTGCCATTGTTGTTAATTAACCATCCTGAATCTCAATTTCCTTATTTATAAAATTAGATAAAAACAGTCTTCACACTTGTATCATGAAACTTTTTATGAACATCAACCTGACTAAATTACTGCCAATAAAACACTGCAAGTTGCAAAATGTTTGGTTACCAGGTGATCCCATCTTATCCACAGGACACAGCTATTAGGGAGGGCTTGGGAGGCAGTTCTGGGTTCCCCTTCCAGCCCCATCATTGACTGGCTGGTGTAAGAAACTCGTCCTCTCCAGTTCTCTCTTAATTTCTTTTTGGTAAAATAGGGATGATAGTACCAATTTCATTGGGTTGTGTTTAGGATAAATGTAAATAATACATGTGAAGCTCTTAGCACTGTGTCCGGCACATAGTTTCCAAGTTACCCATCATAATCTCCATCATAATCATTATCATCGTTTAAGAGTATTAAAAGCATTAGGAATTAGAAAGTTTCTAAAATGTCACAGTATCCACAAATAGCAACACTCAATAAACGGCGTGTCAAACAAACAAACAAAAAAACAAAAGGAAACATCGGTACGATTACAATATCTTACCTCCACTCTATTAACAGGAAAGGAAGTCCACACAGGAAATCGAATTAAAGGAGAAAAGAAAAAAAATTAGTACATTTCCATCCTATGAGTTGGAGAAGACAGTTTGGATGTGATATCTCTAATCTTTAAGTTTCTGAAAAGTTTCCTGTTTCTGCTAAGAGGGCCAATTGCTGCACTAACAGGCAAATTTGATAGTATTACAATGCGCTGGCCGAGCTGGCTCTGTGTCTTCCAGTTATCTTCCCAGCCTGAAGGCATGCCCTGCTCCAGGCCTGGCCCTGGTGTATAGAAGTTTGATAGGAAAGAAAACAGAAATTCTGAATTATTGGCCAGTGGGAGGAAGAGAACTTCAGCTTTCTCCATACCCTTCCCAGCCAACAGAGGGCGCTGGTGACAGGAGGGGATGTTGGCATTGCAGACACGATGCCGCCCAGTGAGATATGCACTGAGGCCGAGGAGTTCATATTTTTCTTGCTGTTTCCGTCTGAGCAGGGAAGGGGGGTGAAAGAACTACAGAGAGACAGCAGGGAAGAGAGAGGGGGTGAGCACAGGTGCTCTCCGCCAATAAGAGTAGCAGGGATCTACTTTCCTGTGAGCTAAATGGGCACAGTGGGAGTTCTTGAAATTAACTAAGTTCTTGAGAACTTAATTTCTGGCCACCAGGCAAGAGGACGCCAACAGGAAGAGACCGTAGGGATTGAGACCAATTGCTAGTGTTATGAGAGGTGAAACCATATTAGGGAACTGTCCACTGCAGAGTCTTTGAAGGACTCTCCAGAGAACTCGCACGTCCCATGAGAGAACCAGGGTTTAGATGTCTGCAGCACAGACATTAATAGCCTAGACTTACTATTCAAAGCCTACACTCAGGCACCTGCTGGGTTTGAAGACTAGCTCTGTGTGTGCTTGGGCAGCCCTCTGTGCTTCAGTTTCTTTATCTGTAAAATGGGAAGAATAAAAGTAGCTTCCTTATTGGATGGTAGGGATCAGGGAAATTCATATATTTAAAGCACTGACACTGGGAACACACTTTGTCATTTTTAGTATTATTATTAGTCAGAGGAATAGCAACAATAGAGAAAGGACCAAAATGGCACCTGTTAAAGAAAAGCCCTTTGCACGCTTCTCTGTCAATTCTCCTCCCCTTCAGCCCACTAGTAGAATTTAGAAAAGCAAAGGAGGAAGGGTTGAGTGTGGGTGCACATGCAACAGAGTGAGTTGCCTCTTCCTTCCAGGTCACTGGAAAGGAAGGCTGGTTGGCAGTGAGGTGAGTGAAGTCAGTAAAATTTAAATTAGATAAAAGCCTGGAATTTTGAACTAGGTCAGATTGTGATTTTTTATTTCTAAACATTACATGGAAAGGATGGACTCTGCATAAGAACTTGCAAAAGATTTGCTCCCCAGAAGGAAAGGGAGATTCCACAAAATGTAATTCCCCCAAATCCCCAATCATTGGAGAAAAACAAAACCATTTTCTCTGTGTACTCTTCAGGTTTAGACTGTTAGATACTCTCCACCCTCTCTAGTACCTATTTAATTTGTGAATCATTCCAGGGTGATCTGTACCCCACAATGGACATTGTCCTTTAAACTTCTGATATAGGTCAAGACTTCAGCCAGTAATGAGCTTCAGAATTTTGTCCCTCCCCACATGAGTTGCTTTGCTTAGAGGTAGAAGCCCAATCCTCATAGCTGACTCTTTTGGGATACTTTCCTGGTAATGTTCAGAATAGTGACAATGCAGAAAATATCAAGATGTGCTCAATTTTCATAGGACCCCAATTGTCAGAAAAGTTGTCAGGCAATAGCTGAATCAATAGCATAGATTTTATAGCTATTTTCATTCTAAAAAAAAAAAAAAAACTAGATTTCCTCATTCTGAAAAAAATCTAGTAGATACCCTCTCTTTTGTTGAGATAAGCAGGTTAGGCTGTGGGATTGTCATTTTTATCCTCTAAGGGATATTGCCAGTGCTGTCCACAAATTATAAATTACAGTTGGAATTTAAATTTAAGGGGCGATGGACTTGAAGAGAGGCCTTCAGGGACCCCTTTGCCTCCTCAAAGATGCTGGGATGCATATCCATTTTAGATACCAATTAAAATTACAAACTCATATGAAATAGGATGGGCAAAACTCTATGGCACCGCTGAACTCTGGGGAAAGGGACATCTATATGCCTCAAACTTCGTGGTAATGCTGCCACTGTGCAGATAGAACAGATGGAAGGGAAACTTTAGGAAATTCTTCCTGATCAAATGGTTTATAATTTGGAGGCCTAAAGACAAATTCTAATAGCGGTTGAGCAGGGAGACCTATTGAATCTTGAAGGGACTACGAAAGACCTCTCACTTTAAGATGTGAAAGGAGGATTCCATAGTATGAAGACAAACCAATGCCAAAGAGAGTCCAGCCATAGTACTTTGGAGGAGATAAAAAGCTTAGATAGGCTTTTCTTTCAAGGGTGAGTAAACAAACGTGTTGTTAATTGAACGTGTTGTTAATAGTCCCAAGAAAATTAAGAGAATCAGAGGATGCCCAGATTCACTGGACTTCCCTTTGTTTCTTACAAAAACTTCTCCAGCCACACTTC